>WSXT02247869.1:0-15238 GCA_011762715.2 Neuroterus valhalla | reverse complement strand
ATACAATTAGGTTTCGAAAGAACTTGATTTCGTCATATTTTATTTGTAAAAAATGTTAGAACAAATTATTATTTTTTGAAAATTTGTCATTGTGAGTCTCTCTGAAGTTCAAATTCAAACACTTCGGGCTTCATTTTGTTCGATTTGGAAGATTTTTGACCTGAAGGTGGTTTTGTGTATTTCAAATTACAGTAGAGTTCTGTAATTTTAAGCGACCGAGAACCGTCATTTTCGCAGCGAAAATGGAGTTTCTTTTCAACTTATTCGTAATAATCATTTTGAACATTTACAGCACCGATTTTTACTATTTATTCTCAGTTCTGTAATTACAACTGAACAGTTGTAGATGATTTACAGAAAAGTTAATGCTAATTCACCGAATTTTTCTCATATCTGCCACCCCGCAACTAATCCTGTGATTCCTCCAGCACAAATTTTTTCCGTGTAGGTGTCCGAAATGATATTCTACAGGAAGTTTCCCTCAAATCGATATCCAAAGTGACCAACAATTACTTCGGAAGTGATGAAGATGGTCACCGTGCATTTTTCTTTGCACCAGGAAATCCATTTCGGAAATCTAATTAGATAACACTTTATAAAATCCGGTTCGAACCAGATTGACGGAGGAACTTAGTGCATGATTTGAAAAGTATAAATTGGAAATCCGAAATGAGACCGATTCAAAATGAGCTTGGAAATCCAAATTGATGACAGTTATGGAAAATCTAAACTAAAACTGGTTGGAAAAATTTGGAAATCCAATTAGATTAAACTCCGTGTTATCCATATTGAACCGCATTGACGTAGGAACTTGGTTCGAAATTTGAAAAATTTAATTTGCAAATTCGAACTGAGACCCATTCAAAATGAACTTGAAAATCTGAAATTATGATGGTCATGGAAAATTCGAACTGAAACTTGTTGAAAATGACATCGGAATTCCGATTAGATTAACTCTCAGGACTATAAAAAAGTCCCGATTCGCACGGACATGGGTTAGCCTAACCCGGCAACTTTGATCGACTGCAGGTCAGTCTGTAATTGATCAATCACAACATTTTTTTTCAGTCAATCGTAAATTTCTCAGAAATGCAGGGATGTGATCATATTTGCGGTTTCTGCAAAATAGAAAAAGCTGTAGTTGAAAAATTAAACATGTCTCGATCAATTTGCTCAACAATTTTTACATTCTCATTCTGTGAAAATTCACTTTTGCGGATTTGATGAAATCTCCACGTTTTGAGACCCCCTGAGTCCGAAAAAAATGGTTTTTATAAAGGTGTCTGTCTGTCTTTAGTCTGTAATCTGTGTACTCGATAACTTTCGAAAGAATGATCGGATTGGATCGCCCTTTGGCACACATTTTGAGGGACCGAAAAGACAGGATGAGTTCGTTAACCAGCCATTTTGGATAAAGAATCAAAGGGGGGAGCATTTAAAAATTTGTTTTGGACTTTTTTTCCACGACTCAAAAATTGTAAGTTCGGTTTCTTGTAGTAAGTAGAAAATTAAACAATTTATCTTTATGATTTTTTTAAATAAAATCAAAATTCTCAGAGTTGTGGCATTTTAAAAATCCAAAAATATAAAAGAAAATGATAATTTTTAGCCAAATAACGCAAGATTGAAAAGAAAGTCAGAGAGCAACAACGTTTCTTCTTGGGAGCCCTACAAGATAGTGAATACGACTTCTTGAATTTTCTCAAAAAATCGGGAATTCCATTTTTGATCGCACAAAAAATAATGAGAAATAAACTGTGAACTCGATAACTTTCGAAAGAATGATCATGTTCGATCGTGCTTTGGCACCCATTTTTAGGGACCAAAAATACAAGTTGAGTTCGTCAACCAGCTGTTTTGGATCAAAAATGAAAGAGAGGTAGCATTTTGGAAATTTGTTTGGACTTTTTTTCCAAGATTTAAAAATTCTAAGTACGGTTTCTTATAGTAGGTAAAAAGTGAAACAATTTATTGTTATGTTTTTTTTTGATAAAAATAAAATTGACGGAGTTCTGGCATTGTCAAAATTCAAAAAAATAAAAGAAAATGAGAACTGTTAGCCAAATTACACAAGATTGAAAAGAAAATCAGAGAAAAAAAATGTTTCTTCTTGGGAGCCCTACAAGATCGTGAATACTACTTTGTGAATTTTCTAAAAAATCAAAAATTCCAATTTTTATGGCACAAAAAATAAGGAAAAGTAATCTGTAAACTCGATAACTATCGAAAGAAGAGGGGAAGCATTTTGGAAAATTTTTTGGATTTTTTTTTCTAAGATTCAAAAATTGTTGGTACTGTTTCTTATGGTAGGTAAAAAGTGAATGAAAAATAGAAAGGTTCATTTTTTAGTCAAACTATGCAAGGTGCGAAAAAATTTTAAGAAAAAAAATTATTCATTTTAAAAAAACCTATAAATTTTATATATACCATTTTTTCATAAGATGTGTGGTTTTTGATTAATATCGTGAAAAATTGTATCAAAATTGAAAAATTCCATTTTTGAGCAAAACAATGCGAGGTATGCAAAAAATTGAAAGTACACAAATTGTTTACCTTCGAAAAATCTACAAATTTACTGCCTACTATTTTTCGATGAGAAGAATATTTTTCGTTTTATTCGCGATAACGCACTTACAAAAAAAATTCCATCTCCGAACCAAACGATAAGAGATAGGAAGAAAAAATTAATAGAAAAATTGTTCATCGTTCTACAAGTTTTATATGAAATTTTTTGTAATGAGGTGTATATTTTTCGTGTTAATCGTGGTAACGCTTTTTAAACAATTCAATTTGCATCTAACGGAAAAAATATGACCTTTAACGATGGATAGCTCTCTTAAGAATGAAGTCAGTTTCCTCTGGAGGGACTGCTCCGATGAAGTCTGACATAATACTAAAGTCAGTTTCCTTTGAAGGAACTGCTCCGATGGAGTCAAATAGAATACTAATGTCAGTTTCCTTCGGAGGGACTGCTCTCAAAGAATGTTGTTCTTTCGAACAACGTTCGAAATTACCTCTAATGTATTTACATTATGTGTAGAGGGTTTGAGCGGAATTCCGCTAAATCTGTGGAACCTAACGAGAAAGACGATTTTTCTTATTTACAATAAATACAGTGTGTTGTTCTCGTATCGACTTCGGTTAGTCAGCTGACTGATCAAATCGAATTTGATCAGACAGCTGAACGGAGATCTACGCAATCGGTAATAGACAAAGTCGCGTTAAATTTCGTTTATAAATTCCGTTTGCTGTCTTAATGGAAGCCACTCAGGTGATGCCGTCGCTCCCAGGATACACCTCGAGGATCACACCCAGTGGCCATCGTGCACATCCCATGTTGTCTTCTCTCAGAATCACCACCGAACCAGCCTTCAATTCTTCAGTGGATTTATGCCATTTTTGGTGAGTTTGTAATTCATTTAGATATTCTTTGTACCATTTTTTCCAGAAGTCCTGTCAAGCCTTTGTGATGAAATTGTAGGATGAGAGTCTGTTTTCTGGAATTGAAATCATATTTTTCTGAGGTAAAAAATTGTAGGGTCGACCTATGAATAGGTGGGCAGGAGTTATGTCCAGGGGATCATTGGGATCAGCTGAAAGAGCGTACAATGGACGAGAATTTAAAATCGCTTCGATTTCAATCAACAAAGTGTTAAGTTGCTCATACGTTAGTTTTTGATCTTTTAGTACACGTTTTAAGTGATGTTTGAAACTCTTTACGGCTGCTTCCCAAAGCCCGCTGAAATGAGGGGACAAAGGTGGATTGAAATGCCACTCGATTTGTTTAGCTAGAGAAAAATTTCTGATAGCCTGATTGAACTCTGCGGTATCGAACAGATCATAGATCGCCCGGAGTTCTTTATCAGTCCCTACGAAAATTGTCCCGTTATCCGAATACATGTGTTCTGGAACACCTCTTTGACCGATAAACCTACGCATAGCTGCCAGGAAACCTTCCGTCGAAAGATCGGTAGCGAGTTCGATGTGCACCGCTTTAGATGCCATGCAGATGAAAACGCAACCGTAAACTTTGATGAAACTCCTGTTACGACTCTTTTTCTCCTTGATTAGAATGGGCCCGAAAAAATCTACCCCTGTGCTACTAAAGGCTGGCGCTTCCGTTACCCTAACTTCCAGTAAGGCAGCCATTTGAGCCTGCATCATTTGAGGACGTTGCCGAATGCATTCGACGCATCGATGGACGATTCTCTAAACTTGATCTTTCCCGTTCAAGACCCAGAATTTTTCTCTAAGAGCGTATAGAGTTGATTGGTTACCGGAATGCTTATTTCCTTCGTGATATTCACGAATGATGAGATCGGTAATTGGGTGTTTGCTAGGTATCGAGAAGTGTTGTTTTTGATTGTAGATCAAATCAGCTTTCTTTAAACGACCTTCTACGCGAACGAGATCACATTCATCGAGAAAAGGATTGAGCTTATCAAATTTGATAGGCTTTCGATACGCAACTATGGTTTCACTGGGAGTACCCTCTCGAGTAGTCGAAAGTCGTTTGATCTCATCCGGGAATCTTTCACGTTTATCATCGCTACCAAACGACTTTCAGCATCGTTTATTTCCTGACAAGATAGTGAAAGATTTCTTTTGGTTTTGAGATTCTTGCAGCGTAGGAAATACGCAACCAGTCTTGTCAGACGTTTGAATGATGATACTCGAGAATATATGTAATCGCATGACGCCGTAGTGAGCAAGCAAACACCCTCTTTCAAATCGGGTATTTCTACCGACGATCGCTCGACCGACCTAGGCCATTCTTTCTCGGGTTGAACTAACCATTTTGGATCTGAAGTCCACAAAGTATTTCTGATGAAATCTGATGATAATTGTCCCCTGGAAAGAGCATCGGCAGGATTGTCTTCCGATCTTATATGTTTCCACTGGACTTGATCGCCTAGAGATTGGATATCGGCGACCATATTCGATTCGAAAGTCCTCAGCAAATGAGGAGCTTTTTTGAGCCAGCACAAAACGATAGTGGAATCCGACCAACAGGTCACCTTCTTGATCAGAAACTCGAATTGCGCTTTCGATTCGACGTACAGTCTTTTGAGGATTGAAGCTGCACATAGTTCAAGCCGTGGAATTGTGACCCCGCTCAAAGGAGCCACCCTAGATTTACAACAAACCAGGTTTACTATAACCTTACCATTCGAATCAACAGATCGAGTGTAGGGACATGCTCCATAACCATGAAAACATGCGTCATGGAAACCATGGATTTCGACTTCGATTGGGTTCCCGCACAAGAATTTTCGTGGTACTGAAAAATTCTGTAAGCACGAAACCTGATCAGTAAATGATTTCCATTTAGTCTGAATGTCTTGCGGAAGAGATTCATCTCACGTGATTTTCGACTTCCAACAATCCTGTATCAAGACCTTGGCGTAGAGACCCACCGGCCCCAAAATTCCGAGAGGATCGAAAATTTTTGCAATTTCCGAGACCAACTTTCTCTAAGTGGAAGCGTTTTGAGCGTCGATGGCTCGAACCACATACGTCAGAATATCATTCTCAGAATCCCACGTGATTCCGAGCGTTTTCTGAATCGGATTTTCCTCTATTATGCAATCGAGATTGAACATTTTCTTTCCGATGTCGCTTAAAACAGAAGTTTTGTTGGAAGACCATTGCCTGATGACAAATCCACCCCTACTCAGCAGCTCGATCATTTCGTCGCGAATACTGAGAATTTCCTCAATGGAATTTGCGCCTGAAACCAGATCATCTACGTAAAAATCCCGGAGGAGTATTCTACTGGAACGTGAAAAATATTTTCCCTCATCGCGAGCAAGCTGATGTAGGGTGCGAATTGCTCGAAAAGGTGCACAGGCAGTTCCGTAGGTCACGGTATTTAACTGAAAAGTACGAATTTTACCCTCATGGTACCACAGAACCTTTTGGAATTTCCTGTCGTCCGGATGGAACAGGACCTGCCTGTACATTTTCTCGATATCCGCTGTTATCACATAATTATGTGTTCGAAATCTGAGAACCTGTTCGAAAATGGTATTTTGGATTGTAGGACCTACTAATAAGACCTCATTTAGGGAAATTTCTGTCGACGTTTTCGCGGACGCGTCAAACACCACCCTAACCTTAGTTGTCTCACTAGCTGCTTCAATCACAGCGTGATTAGGCAGGTAGCATCCTTGCTCGATGTCGTCACACAAAGTCATGTGATTTGACGATATGTACTCGTTAAGTACTTTGTGATATTCCGACTTGAGCTGTGAATTAGACTCAAATTTTTTCTCGAGCGCGTAGAAGCGCTTCAAGGCTTGATTTCTAGATTCACTCAGCTGGGATTTGCTATCTTAAAAAGGGAGTCGTACGATGTATCGACCGGTGTCATCGCGTCTAGTGTTTTCAACATGATGTTGTTCACAAGAGACGTCATCGCGAGACTTTAAAGGTTCGTGGTCGAAGTCTTCTATTGCCCAAAACCGCTCAATGAGCTTGTCCAATTTTGCAACATTGCAAGAAGCCCTTGCAGATGTCACGAGAACGTCTGACCTTTCTGCCATTACCCAACCTAGCGTAGTTTTTTGCAGGACGATTTGTGACTCCTGGTGCTTAAGTTTGATTTGACCCACCGATAGCAGGGACAAGGTTGTACCTGCTGCTAACAAGATGTCGACAGACTTGGGGACGTGAAACTGCGGATCGGCTAGTTTTATATTTTTGGAAATATCAAACAATTTTCGAGGGAACGTTCCGTTGGATATAAAGGTCGCTATTTTGGGTACAATTAAATAATTTAATTCCCGTTTGAACTTGTTACGAGTAGAAGAAAAAGTAGCTTTAATGTAATGCCTGGATAAAGTACTGAACCCATTGAGAGCCCCGATGTTAATGGAACAAGTTTGTGTCGGAATGTTAAGTGACTTTGCTAGATTTTCGGTAATTCAATTGACTGTGGAACGGGAATCTAATAGTACCCTTGCCATGAAACAATTCCCCAGGTCGTTTTTAACTTTCAAAACGGCAGTTGTCATAAGTTGTGAATCTGAAGGAAACGCTCCTGAAGCGAACGAATGATGATAGTCATGCGGTTGCAGTGGGAGGACCTGAGCCTTGCAAATCCCCCCCCCCCCCTTCTTACATGATTCCGATTCAACAGCCTTCACTGTCTTATTGGCATGTTATAGAGTATGATGATTCTTATCATATTTTTTTTTTTGCAACGCTGCTGGCTTTCACAGGCCCCTGAGTGTGCAAACAAGCAGTTTTTGCACAGTTTGGATTTTCTTGCTAAGTTCCAGCGTTCCTGAACTTCGAATTCGTTGGAAATCGGACATTTGTACAATGCATGATTCTCCTTGCATGCGACGCAGGGAGAAATCGACGAATTAGAAGCAGCTGTTACGAAAGAACGTGCTTACACTTTCTGAACCTTGGTAGAAGGTTAATTAATCTGATCAACCCTCCTCTTCCCTGCAATATTGCGGCACTCGAGATTGAATAAATTGGTATAATTCCTCGAGACTCGGAAGTTTGTTCCCTTCGAGCCGATCTTGCCATTTCGCTTTAACCCTAGGTGGTAAGCACCTCTCTAAAATTCGAATGATCATCTGCTCGTTGATTTCTATTTCGATTTCTTTGAGCATGCTCAGGTGTTGTCGAGCTTTGTCAATAACTGACGAAAGATCGTCGGGATTTGCGCGCGACAAAATGGGAAGATCGAGAATCGTATCGGGATGTTCCGAGACTATGATCCGTTTTTGATCATATGCTTCGCATAAAGGTTTCAAAGCTTTGGAATAATTTTCCTCGCTAGGAGGGAACGCGATGATTTTATTTGAAGCTGACTCAGAAAGCGCGTTGGACAACTGCTATTCTTGATATAATCGCATATATCGGACCGCCAGTGCACTAAAGCTTCAAAACTGTGTTTCCACGAAACCCATCGACCGTGATCTCCGTTAAAAGAAGGAATTTTAATATCGGGTAATTTAGGCTGAACCTTTTTTTCGAAGATCGTGATGTTGCTGTTATTTAGAGTGGAAGTCGCAAACGGTGACGCGCTTTGAAGTTTTGACACCGCGGTCGAGATATCATAAAAATCCGCTACAATTCCAAAAAACCTTTCGAGGCGCGGATTCTCGGGATCTAAAGTCGGTAATTCATCGTTATATCGCGAATATTCGTCAAAATGCTTTTTTATCCCCTTTAAACGCAATTGCGCGTTTAGCGGATCACACTGTGACTTTTGAATGTATGTTTTCAAATCCGCGATAAATTTCTTTCAAGCCATCCCTTTTTGCACAAGATACGTGACGCGTTTCTGTTCCTTTGTAATTGACGCCATCTGAATTGACTTTAAATCAATCCAAAAGTCGATCATATTGGTTTCAGAAGAAATTAAAATAAACTAACAATTCCAATTTGAACTGTCAAAATCTACAATACCCAACCAGATTGCCTCGAGTGGTCGCAACGTAAACAACGGAATTTTGTATTGTAATGTTGTGGCGAACGACGGGGAGGAATGACGAGAGTGAACGAAAAAACCGTGAATTGTTTTGCAAAATTAATCCACCTTGTTTCACTCGCGAACATAATATCCACTTCAATTTGGTCATTAATCTGGAATCACTTCGCAAAGCTAATCTGAAATTCAAAACATGAACATAACCTGGGAATTCAATCAAGAATGTACCTAACCTTCAAATCACGCACAGACCTGAAAATCCAATCGAGAACATGCCTAAATTTCAAATCGCGAAAAGACCTGAAAATCCTATCAAAAACATGCTTAAATTTCAAATCACGGAAAGACCTGAAAATCCTATCAAAAACATGCTTAAATTTCAAATCACGAGAAGACCTGAAAATCCTAACAAAAACATGCTGAAATTTCAAATCGAGAAAAGACCTGAAAATTCAATCACTAGCATGTGTCACTTTCCACGTGACCGTATAGTTTGTCGGCAACTGGACGGAAATATTTTACATGAATCGTACGAAATGAGCAAATCAGGAAAAATGCACAAATAATAATCAAAGAATGTCAACACATATCCAGAATCATCAAGACAAATATGCCTGAATGTCGATAGTTAAATATCACCTGTCAAATAGAAGGTACTTATCTGAATTTAAATCCAACATGAGTGCAGAGGCGGCCTACTGGTTGAGGGATTGTGTGGGAGCGAGGCAGAGGCGAGAGGAAGTGCTCGAGGGTGAGTCAGAAGTCCGAATCCTTTGTTGGAGAGTCGAGTCCGCTTGAAACAGCGTGGCCCGTGTCGACTGCTTCGAACAAGCCAACGGCGTAGGGATACGCGCGCGGCGGCTGCACAAGAATGTGGCCTCGTGTTCAACCGCGAGGCCCCTTCACACGCGCGGATGCGACGCCAGCGGATTCCCCGAATTGAAAATTGCTTGACTTGAAGCGTGAATTCATTCACACCTCACAGGAGGCACCATGTTTTGTTGTAATTGCCTTGCCGCCGGTGGCTCAACAATCTAATTTTGATTCGATAAAAAAGATACACTTTCACTAAACAAGTGATTCGGGAGATTCCAATAAAACTCGATTTTTTGGGAAAAAAGCCGTCGGCACAAAAAAAAACAGAATTTATTGCGAGATCATATTTATATTAGAAATTTACACAAAACTGAACAAAGATCACTCACTGATAAACCGAAGAGCACCACGTGCTCGCGGCGAACCGGCGCTGGCGTCACACTCGCGGCGATCGGGAATTCGTTTTGTACGTGGTTTGTTCAATTAGAACATCCCGATTTCGTCAGATAGGAATCGGTGGGTTGAGCGATCATCCTGATTCACGTTGTGAATCGGCGGGAGTTTTGTTTCGAAATATAGTACCAAGGAGGCGATTGATCTCAAATGTTTTCTTGAAATCTATATAAAAAGCAAATACTTTGCATTTTGAAATAGACAAATGAATTGGGAATAATGCATTAAGGGTGAAGATATGGTCTATACAACTTCTTCCAGGCCTGAAACCAGCCTGATTTTCTGGAAGAATGTTCATTTCGTTAACCCACGCAGTCAACCTTGTCAACAGGATCTGAAAGAAGATCTTAGCAATACTATTTACAAGGGCAATGCCCCTGTAATTTTGAAGCTCAGATTTATTGCCTTTTCTATGCAACATAAATTTATGTATATTAGCCCAGCTGGACGGAACTCTCTCATCAACCCAGATCCCGCCGAAGAGGCGCGCCAAGTACTGTACCCAATTTCCCGGAAGGATTTCGAAAAATTCATAAGGAATACCATCATCGCCCGGTGCTCTATTGCATTAACACTTTAATAAAGAGTATTCAATCCCATCAGTCGAGATATCATAGTGCAATAATGGGTGTTCATTTACAATCCAGTGTATGCGAAAGGGAACCTCAATCAGATAGAGGGAAAATAAAAATTCTTGCCATGTCTGTAGGCTTACAATGTTAGTCGAAGGAGACCAAAACCTGAATCTGTTGACCGCTGTCCAGAAATCCTTCGGATTATTACAAGCCGCTAGCGTATTCAGCAGTCAAGATTCGTATTACATCCTCTTGGACCTACGTAACTTCTGAAATTTTTTTTTGACTTCCAGATGTTTTTGCCCCCTCCGAAACGGCAAAACCCGACCTTTCGAAGACGTTAAGAGACTTTCTGAGATCACGGCGCATAACTCTACATTCTTTGTCATCCCAAGGTTTCTTTTCCTGGAATATGCCATTTAGGCTTCGCAAGTAAATTTAATTCAATGGCAACAGTTGATATTGTGGCAGTTAAATTATCATTCAGGGCATTAATGTCATCATTGCTGAATTCAAAATTCTTAGAAAGAGACATTTTGTGCATATAGTCATGTTCAAGATTTACATTCCAGATTATTCTATCATTAAAAAAAAATGCTCTATTTACACTTATGTCCGTATGAATGAAATGTCGACGCGAACTGGAAGATGGTCAGATGTCGTAGGTAACAGCATAACTTCAAATTTAGAAATCAGGTCTATTGAACCAATGCTGGACGCCACTAGATTATTGACGCTCATACTCTGGGACCCAAGAAAAGTGTAATGGGCCGGGTAATCTTTCGGCAATCTCCCGTTCAAAATTTCAAACTTGAAGACAAATTTATTTATGAAAATTGCTAAACCCCCACTCGGGCGACCGACTTTGGCAGAACGCTGTGCATTACTTACAATAGCAGTGTGATCAGGTAACCATGTCGATTCCAAGGTCGACGAAGTTACCCATGTCTCGTTCAGGCAAAGGATATCCGAGCACAGTACGTGTTCTGCGATATCTGAGAAGTTGGAAGGGCCGTGGACATTCCAAAATAAAATGCGAAGAGCTCCTAAATGCATACCTTTAGGAGCTTGACTTGAGACTTCCCGCCTAACGACATCTTTTTCTGCTCCAGGCTGCTAAGCTTTACCAGGCTTAGTAAGTGTTACATCCATATATCATCATTATTATTTCGTAATCATTTATTTAAATAAAATTAGTTGCCCAATGTGAGACATGAAACTCTGGTCTCAATTAATGAAAATTTATTATTATAACGTAAATGGACCTAAATTGATAAGTAGGCATGAAACTTGGTACATGTTTTTTTTTTTACGAAAACACAATTTAAGGGTAGGTTAAAAATTATTTTGTGAAGAAAATGACATTTTCAGTTGCGAATCTCATGCTTATGGAAATAATAAACATAATTTCCTTTTTCCCTCTCTTATGAGTTTTTAATAGAAAATGTCAATTTCATTCAAATAGTTAAATTCTCTATCAAAATAATTTAATTTAAAAAAAAAAGATTTTTCAGCCAAGAAGAAAATGTATATTCAACCGAAGAGGATTTTTCCCGTTAAGGAAATATCAATTTGCAACCAAAATGAATGAGTTCACAACATAATTGTTGGATTTTAAACTATTGAACATGAAATTTCTACCACAAAACATAAATTTTCAACCAAGACAGATTTTTCATCCCAAAAGAAAAGAAATTTCAACGAAAATGTTTACCGTTCGATCCAAAAAGAGGAGTTTGCTACGAAACAGTTTAATGTTCAGCCCGAAAATATGAGTTTGAACAAAACATTTGGTATTCAAAAAGATAGTAAGTTCGATCTTTAAGCCAAAAAGATGACGTTAAAAAATAATGAGAATTTTCATAGATTACAAATATAAGAATAACAGTTTGAATGAACATTGAACTTTATATTTATTACTTTGAAAATATTAGATAAAACAAGTTAAAATTTTGCTTTGAAGATCAAGTTTATTTTCCATGATAAACTTTTTAATCTCAACAAATAAATTAACAATTCTACTTATTAATTGTCTGATACTTGTTTCTTGCAATTATCTTCGAAAATCTCATGCGAAAAACTAGTTCTTTCATGAGCTTTACCAAATATTTTTTTGACTTACTTATTAATTCATTGAATTCAAGATGTTAAGACGTCCCTGCCTTTTTCCGTCACATCTGCAAACCAGCGAGTATACCGGCTAGCGGTCTAAACGGGCCTCGGGAGGTCCGATTGTGGTGTAATAGATACCTTTTTTCTGATACTTTTTCTGGGGTAGCTCGCCTCATTAAATTTAAGAATATTCGTAAAGGATTTCATTGAGCCATGAAACAACTTTATATCTCCATTCCTTCACACGATGGTATGTTAGATAAAAGTTATTCTTCAGCCTGTTGGCCTCAAAAAATTGACTTGCTTACACCACCATGTTTTACGAAATTTTTTACATAAAATTCTTAACACTAGCATCCGTCCACCCTTTATACACTATCATCCATCTATACCTTATTACTATGACCGCTCGCTCGCTATGCCTTCCTCGCTTCGCCTCGCACGCATTTTCCTACGTGTCACCAGCCTTGCATTGTCAAACTCTGTTTCTGCGGTTCCTACCAATTTCTTATCTTCTATGCCTTATTTGGTATTCCCTACCTACTATTTACATTATTTACATCTCTCTTACATATGGTTCTTCTCCTTTTTACACAACCATCTCCATTTCTTCTCCTCCTTTCTTCTCTTCTCCTCCATCTTGCCCATCACCCCCTTCGGCCATGCAATCGCCCTTTTCTCTCCTTTTTCATGCAGTATCATTTCCATGCTGATTGCACTCCTCTCCAACTCCTCGCATTCTTCCAACCAGTGTTCCACCTTTGCATACCCCTTCCCACACAACTCGCACATCCTCTTCTGCTGCGGAAGCCAGAACCTGTTAGCGCCTTCCATGCTTCCACATCTCATTCTCGCTATTATTTCCTGGATCTGTTTCTCTCCTTTCTCACACAAATACTGCGCTCTCTCCATTGTCAGAGCCCACCCATATATCTCATTATACCTTGACTCTCTTATCCTCTTCTCCCCCTCTGACTTTTCTCTCTCCATGCGGTTCCTCTTAGCCATCTCATACACCTTTCTTCCCTCCTCGTGACTTCTTCTCACTTCACCCTCATGCGAAACATTTTTCCGAAAATATCTCTCTCTCATCCTTTATCTTTCCATCCCCTCTTCTGTACTCCTTCTCCCACCAACACTCCTTCACCAGCCTACTTCCCCCTTCTTCCATGAATTTGTTCTCATACTTACACGCCCGGCTACCCGTAAAAATCCCCAAACTCGTTCTCCCCGTCTCCCTTCTCATAATACAACCAGGTGTACATTTACCCAACCCCAGTGTCCATCTGATATACCTTTCCTGAACCCTACTAACCTCACCGCTTTCCTTCTACCCCCACACGTCTACTTCATACAGAAGCACGTTCATAACCAGGGAGTCAAACAGCTTCATTCTTCTTTCAAAGTCATCTGCAAACAACCTCTTTCCCAATCCCCACACCTGCCTCATCAAAAAATTGGCCTGCCTTACCCTCTCTTTTATATGTCCATTCGCCCCTCCATTCCTCCGAAATAGAAACCCCAGGTACACAAACTCTTTCACCTCCTACACCACCTTAAATTTTCATTTCCAATCCCCTCTCTTATCTCTTTCACCTCCTCTCCTGAACACCATAACCCTGGACTTTTCTGCATTTAACTCTAACCGACTCCTGTCCAGGTACCTTCATAACCTCTTCATCATCTCTTTCAATGCTTCCTCACTTTTTGCCAGCAACACTATGTCATCTGCACACATAAGTGACCAAATTCTAACCCCTCCTTCCCTTCACTCATCCAAATACTCCTTCCTCTAGCTTCCTCTCCATGTCAGCGATCAAGATCGCGAAAAACGTCGGGCTGAGCGGACATCCTTGCCTCAACCCCCTATCTATCCAGAAACCCTCTGAAATCGTGTCCCCTCCTCTCACCCTATCTTTCGGCAAAAATTTTTTCATTTTTAGTATTCCATTTCTGGTGGTAGATAGCCATAGATTTATTGATGAAGGTTGATGACATAGGTGCAGGGGGGGGGGGGAGGTATCTGAAATAGGAAAAAATGTGATGACATAATATATGGACAGCCTTCCAACCCTGGAATTTGATAGTTTTGAGAATATAGAAACACTTTCAGAAAGCAAGAAAGTTGACTTCGGAATTGAATATTCATTTTTTTTATCTTCAAAATTAATTTTTCAAACTCTAGGTCTAACGATTGTAGTTGATTTCATGAGTTTTGTTGAAAATCTATTTATCTTGATTGAAAATTGTATCATTTGTTCAAATATTAAACAATTTTGTTCGAAATTTCACAATTTTCTTTAAAAATTATATCATTCGTTTGAACATTCATTTGGTTGAAAATCAAACTTTTTTGTCAAAAATTCCACTGTTTTGAAGTGAATCCGTCCTTTTGGCTTAAGATTTGGACTGTTTGGATGACAATAATCCTGTTTTATTTGAGATTCCAAATATTTTGTTGAAATTTTTTGTTTTGTTTCAA
Source organism: Neuroterus valhalla (assembly GCA_011762715.2). Lineage (NCBI taxonomy): Eukaryota > Metazoa > Arthropoda > Insecta > Hymenoptera > Cynipidae > Neuroterus > Neuroterus valhalla. Next base: position 348 of record WSXT02247869.1, on the reverse strand, counting down.
CTACTTAATTTCTGGTTGACAATTTAGCTGTTTCAGCAGAGACTTACACTATTTGATGAAAAATTCATGTGTTTTGTTGAAAATCGTGTTTTTTGGCAAAAATTAATCTCTACGTTTTAAGGCTCAGGGCCCTTGATACCACTACGCGCAAGATGATGCATATGAAGAGAAGCTTGCACATCAACTCGTCCGCTCCGCGCTTATACATCGCACGCTGTAAAGGCGCACGTGGACTTCTCAATCTTGAATGCCTATACAACCGAATCATCCATAGTACTGTTCATATCATCGCGAACGGTAGAGATCCTCTCCTGGCAATGGTCAGGAATCACGAAATGAACGGGGAAG
>WSXT02247858.1:0-15239 GCA_011762715.2 Neuroterus valhalla | reverse complement strand
TTTTTTTTATATGAATGTGAAAAAAATCAGGCAACAAAACTTCTCTACCACTTTGGGCAAACTTTGATCGAGTGCGCGGAGGTACAAAGGTCGAGTGCGTAGCGCGAGGGAAATTCAAAACCGAGCGCGGAGCGCGAGGTGAGATCACGATCGAGCGCGAAGCGCGAGATCCAAAAGACGCGCGCCCTAGGCGCGCTCAAACTTGCGAGCGAAGCGAGCCGCGCGCATAGCGCTCGATGAGAATGTGCCCGCGAGGCGGGCAGATTTTTTCTCAAGTTTTCATGCAAAACGCGTGGGGATGCGTTGGAATCCACAAAAAAACGAACACATTTTTTTTATCTTATACGAAGTTATATTTAAAGGTGGCGCAAGCCCCACGAAGTTCAACACGTGTTTCCCATAAAAAACACGTTTTTGTAAATTTTGTTCAGATTTCTCAACATAAGGTGAATCGAGTTCGAAACTCACCGTTTCTCTTCAAAATTAGTCACAGAATGCGAATGAAATATCACTTTTCAAATATCACCCCGCATAAGTATGTTTCATAAGGTTTCAAAAAACCCCCATAAGGGAAAAAATGGGTTTTTCGAGTTTTTGGCGCTAATTAAGATTTTTTTGCGGTTTTTTCATCGCAGATTGTTTCAAATGCATGGAAAACTACTTTTTACTGATAATTAGATGTTTATTTTAATAGTTCAAACATTTTATTTTTTTTTTTTAGCAACTTTCTCTTAGAAAAGGGTTAGAAAGTTAAGGTTTTTTCTGAATTTTCAACCTATTTCCGAGGTTTCAGTTAAAGCGAAACAATTGAGTAAACCATTTGTTATTAATTGTAACAATATTCTCTTGGGATAATGCTACAAAGTTGAAGTTTTTCCTGAAATTTTCAATTTTTTGTCCACTTTTTACTTGGAGTAAGTGATTATTTAATTCGAATTAGCAAAAACAATTGTTTAAAGAAATTGTAAATGTTTGTAACTATCTTCTTCTAGATTAATCCTACATAGTTGCTGTTTTTTCCTGAAAATGTCAACTTTTGATCTTTTTTCAACTAGACTGAAGTAATAATTAATTCATGCTAAAAAATAATTGTTTGAACATTTTATTTTCATTGCTAATAATATTTTCTTTGCTCAATGATGGGAGCTTGCGGTTTTTACTGAAATTTTAAATTTTTTGCCTACTTTTCACTTCAAGTTAGGTATATTCAATTTATATTAACAAAAATGATTTTGGGAACAAATGAATATTGTTTATGGCTTCCTTCTCTTGGATGAGTGCTAAAAAGTTACGGTTTTTTAAAAACTATTAAGCTTTTTGTCCACTTTTCACTTAGGGAGGTAATAATTATGGCGAGTCGACGAAAATGCTTATTTTACGAATTTATTATTGTTTATAAACATTTTCTCTTGGATAAGTGCTAAAAAGATGTGTTTTTTCTGAAACGTTTAACTTCGCACTGAATGCAATTCGAATTAAATTCAATTGGAGTGAATTAGATTGAATTGATTTAATTGTTGTTTGAATTAGATTGTTTTTTATTTAGAATGAAACTTTTCTTTTGAAATATCAACCATTATATTTTTTATTAAAAATTCAAATTTCGAGGTTGAAAATTCTATTCTTCGGTTGGAAGTTGAACTGAATTCTTAAAAATTCAATTTTTGCGTTGGAGATCCATAATTTCAGAAGGAAATTTTAAATTCAAATTTCACCTAATGAATTCAGCTTTCTTGTTTCAATAAATTTTTTTTCAACGATGGGGAGAGAACAAAAATAATTTACCTAAAACGATACAATACTGTTCAGAATATGATTCGCTCTAATGTTTATTTATCATTTTTTCACAACTGAAAAGGTGAAGCAAAGTTAATTATTTAAGGAAATCCGCAACATTTTTGCACTAATCTAAAAGAAGATAGCCATAAACAATAATACTTTCATAATATTATTATTTTCTAAATCAAATAAATATTACTTCACTGCAAGTGAAAAATGGGCAAAAAGTTCGAAATTTCAGAAAAAACCGCAACTATGTAGTATTAATCTAGAAGAAGATAGCTATAAACATCTACGATTTGTTTAAACAATTATTCTTGTTAAATTAAATTAAATAATTACTTACTTCAAGTGGAAAGTGGACAAAAAGTTGAAAATTTCAGAAAAAACTGCAACTTTGTAGCACTATTCTAAGAGAATATTTTTTTAAATAATAACAGATCGTTCAAACAATTATTTTTTCCAACATTCATTGATTATTATCTCGATTTAACTAAAACGTTGAAAATAAGTTGAAAAATTCAGAAAAAACTTTGGCTTTCTATCCCTCTTCTAAGAGACCAGTGACCACTGATCGAGAAAGCGGGATTAAACTGGAATTTTGAGCATCTAGGAAGGCCAGAAAATAGCCGCAAATGTTTTTAGGAATGGAGCATATTTCATAATTGTTTATACTCCCACAATAGATCGTCTTGCTTTCATACAAAAATTCATTTGTAATTGTGCTTAGTGTTACTAATCGCCTCCGTTGAACGATCCAAGATCACTCTATTCTTGAGATTTATTTATTGGAACGAAGTTCTTTATACAAGGTTGAAGAAAATACGTGGGTAGAAATCTCTTCCGTGGAAAGATACCTATTCCAGAAAAAGTGTCTTGCTACCGTGACGCTAAAGAGCGTTTTTGGAAACCGTTATCAAAAAGCGTTATTGAAAACCGTTATTGAAAAGTGTTATGGAGCAGCGCTAGCATTGCGATCTAGAGAGGGATATATTACACCGGTTGACATTTGTACGATCATCGTTGACTACCTATAGATTTTACGAGAATGCAAATACTTGTATGTTATTAGCTTTACAACAAAGTTTGAAACGCGAAAATCGGGCTACATTTGTAGCCCAAAGTCCGAATTTTTCGATTCAAGTTTCGTTGTACTGATGATATCAATGAGAGTATTTTGAGTTCACACAAGTTGCTACAAAATTCTTTAAAAATGGCTTGAAATTGAAATTGTTTGAATCGCAAAAATCGGACAATCCCTACGATTTTTGATGTTTTATCATCGTTTTGTAATAGAAGTAAGAATGGTCCAATTCTTGCGATTCAAGCTTTTTTTGTTCTGATAATTATGTCACTTGACACGTCCATCTTTCATTTTTAAATAAATTTTTCAAGATTTTCAAGTAACAGTTTTCAATATTGATTTCTTATAGAAAGGCCAAAATCTACATTTCATATCCTGAGTCACAGGAACCCATAGGAAAGTCCAACTGTTTGACGATATTTTGAACTGTTTTGATTCACCTGTTCTGTTCAAAAATTTCCTTAATTTGTCAAAAATGCAATATGTTTTGACTCCAAAATATTCGTTCTTAGTTTTATAAGCCACCCAGTATAGACTTTCTCTTGGGAACGGTAATGGGGATGAATTGATTAGTTCATGCTTAGGAGAGGGTTTGTTCTGGTACAAGCACTTGGTTCAGGCTTGAAATGAAACGCACATATACTACAAAAATAATATTAAAAACTGAAGAATGGCAAGGCTGCTGGTATGGATGGTATAACTTCTGAAATACTTGAGAGCTAAATGAATTCATAGATATGTGTGCTGTGAACAGCGAAGTTCCAATTAATTGAAGAAAGGTGATGATTGTCGCCATCTACAATGAAAATGGTGATCAAAGCAACTGTGATATTCATAGAGCGATCAGCCCACTCAGTACTGTGTGCAAAATATTTACTAAAATACTAATTGATAATGTCATGAGAATACCACAGGAAAGGTTTTGGGAAGATCAGTTTGGATTCATGCGAGAGCGATCATGTCCGCCATTTAGTTTTTAAGTTTTTGACACCGGATTCGTAATCAGCGGCCCCGAAAACCCCCGAGTAAGAAAATTCGGCCTTTTTAATGAACATTTTCTACTTTTGGTTAGTTTGTCCGATTTCTGGACCACTGTGCGCCGCTGGAATGCTTCAGAAGAGTGACGGATACTTGTTTATGTGGATGAGTGAATTTAAAAATAATTGTGCTGTGAACAGTGAAGTTCCGAATGGTTGGAGAAATCTGACCATCATACTCCTTTTCAAGGGAAAGGATTATGAAGTTGACTGTACTAACTATTGAACAATCAGCCAATTAAGTACCGGAGAAGAAATGTTCACCGAAATACTCATAAATAAGATCAAAGGAATAACAAAGTAACGGATATGAGGAGTCCAAAGTAGATAATGGCAAAGCAACTAAGTGCGGATCAGAAACTAAGTTTGAGATAGAACCCAGAATAAACTTGAGAGTGAAAAAACACGTTTCACTGTCCTTTCTGATCTAGGAAAACTTCCGACAAGATGGATATAGCTGGATTGTAGAAAGTCTAGAAAGAGTATGGAGTTAATGTTTGGCTTCTAGGAGCAGTAAAAGAACTATTTAATGCTAGTAAAGGAAGCGTGAGAGTAAATGGGCAACTGAGTGATTGGTCTGATGTTCAGCAATGCGTTGGGTGAGGATGTGGTATGACCTTACGGATGTTTGATATATACATGGACGAATGTCTGAAGATTTCTTTTTTTGAAGTAGAAGGTGTTGATCTCAGTACAGCAGAAGTGCGTGAATCGTGTGCCAATCATGTTGACATGATTATCCAAAGGAAAGAAGGAACTCGTTACCGACATGAAATTGTCCAGTCTCTAACATCGTAAGTTCGTTCTATTCTATCTCATATTTCGAGAACAAATATCAAGATTGTTGATTCTCAAGTTCATTGCTTGAAGGAGCATCAACGATGAACATTATTTCAAGAATATTCTATGGTTGTAGACTAAACTGCAAATGTATTATTTGATTATTTGATATCGTGTTGATTCTGTTAGGAACGAAAATCTTAATTTCATTGGAAAAACTCATCAAATTCATCCTGTGATACTTTCAACGAATGTTGTTTGACAACCTGCTTCTCTTCTTGATATGTGGATGGAGTGAGTACTGACAGTTCATTTTGTACATGAAGAGATCCGCAGGACGAATAAAAAAGAAAAGTTCAGAGAGGAGTATTGCCAATGATATTGGTACTAAAAAAGTATCATATCTGAATGGAAGTTTTTTATTGATGTGTACGTGGAATGATTGTGTCAGGGTATTCAAATGAATCAACATGAAAAGAAACGTTGATATGATTCAAGCCAGTTTGATTGGATAAAACTAGAATCGACTTCAATCAATCCCTATCATGTATCCCATTACGAAGGGTTCGGTAGAGCTCAACCTAAAAGTCTTTTACCTTCTACTTCTTGTCTGTTTTTATTACTGCGATACCTCACAATCATTTTTAGACCAGAACGGAAAAAATCTTCGAAGTTGTTTTCGGAAAAGTTCTAGTTTTGACATTTTTTTGGTAGAGGAGATAATTTTCTGTGGAAATAGCACCAAAGAGGCATGAACTTTTTATTTCGAGTTCAAAAAAGACTTCACATGATAAACATTTTTCTAAAACGAAATTTCTCAAAATCTTTGGAAATGGATAAGAGATGGTTTAAAGTTTTTTTTTTCTAAAATCGACCCTTTTTTTGTGTCCTGATGCAACGTGATGCTCAACAAGGATGAAGAACACAAAATTCCCTGCAACACTTTAGGAATTGAACATAACACCTCTGAAAGCTTAGAAGATATAACTTCTGAAACATATTATTTATCCTTAAATTTGAAACTTAGATATGAAAATTAGACCTAATCAGAATTTGGATTCATGTTTATAGACCAATTTCTACATTCAAATCTGGAATTACTTCAAATGAAGGGAACAAAGAATCCCAACAGGAAATTTGGACAAAACACCCTTGAATGATTCTACTGAATTGCATAAAAATGGCATCAAAATAATTGAAAAAGGGAGGAAAAGAGGTCAAAACTTGGTCGTTCAATTGTAAGTGTCCTTGAATTCTAGAAAGATCAGATTTAAATGAATTTCACTTTCAAAATGTTAAAGGAGACTGGATTCTTTAAAAATCTTAGAAAATCTAATGCTCTTGCTTTATAATAACCACAGTTATGGATAAAACCTTCTTGTATAGAACTTAAACAAATGTTAATTCTATTTTGAAATTTCTTCGTTTTTTTTATACCTCTCAGCACAATATTTGATCTACACAAAATATATTGTGCAAACAGCTTCTCCAAAACAAAATGATTCCAAACCGAATATTCCCGGCTCGAATTATTGTTCACAATAAATTTCTCTTACACAATAATATATTCTGCACCGAGAGCAAAAGCGGGCGTTTGTGCGCCGCGTATAAAGCAAAGCTCCGAGGTGCAGCCGAGGCAAAGCCGAGCCCCTTTACTTCATAAAAGGCACTAATGACGGCTTTTCCTTAAACATCCATTTTCCAAATACATATTCTATTAATTTATTTACAACGTTTTCTATCCTTTCCCATTTACAGGCGTGGAATCGCTCACTTTTACTTCTCCCAGCGGAGCGAAAGCGAGTTTTCACGTTCAATTTGTATCATGGAAAATTAGCTAATACCGAAGGTTTTCGCCTTAAGTTTCTATGAGGATATACATAAAGTGTCTTATATCCATTATTTAAATACTTATTCTATGAGTTTATTTATAACGTTTTCCATCTTCTCCCTTGTATATATATGCGTGGAATCGCCTACTTTCCCTCCCCCCAGCGGAGCGACAACGGGTTTTTGCGTTTTGAATCCTCTCTCTCTTAAAAGCGTGGATCCCTTACTTTCGCTCCCTCCAGCGGAGGAAAAGCGAGTTTTCGCGTTCAATTTGTCGCATGGAAAATTAGATGATTTCTAATGTTTTCACCCCAAATTTCTATGAGGATATATACTAAAGTGTCCTTTATCCATTTTTCATATACTTATTCTATTTATTTATTTATTACGTTTTTCGTCCATTTCCTTTCACAAGCATAAAATTGCTTACTTTCGCTCTCCCCAGTGGAACGAAGGCGAGTTTTCGCGTTCAATTCATCTCATGGAAAATCAGGTTATACTAAATCTTTCCGCCTCAAATTTCTATTAGAATATTTATAAAAGTGTCTTATATCCATTTTCCAAACACTTATTCCCTTACTTTATTTATAACTTTTTCTATTCTCTCCCTTTGACTAGCGTGGAATCGCTTACTTTCGCTCCCTAAAGGGAAGGGAAAGCGAGTTTTCGCGTTCAAGTTGTCTCATGGAAAATTAGGTATTACCAAATGTTTTCGCCTGAAATTTCTATGACGATATTTATTAAAGTGTCTTATATCAATTTTTGGAATACTTATTCTCCTAATTTATTTATAACGTTTTCCATCCTTTCCCTTTTACAAGCGTGGAATTATATCGCGGAATGAATGGTGGAATTTAACCTTCTAACAAGCGTTCACTTTCCCTCTCTCCAGCGGAGTGAAAGCGAGTTTTAGCGTTCAATTTATCTCAAGGAAAATCAGGGAATACCAAATGTTTTCGCCTTAAATTTCTGTAAGGATATTTACTAAAGTGTCATATATCCACTCATCAGATACTTATTCTATTAATTTATTTATAACGTTTTTCATCCTTTCCCTTTTACAAGCGTGGAATCGCTTTCTTTCCCTCCCCCAAGCGGAGTGGAAGCAAGTTTTCGCGTTCAATTTGTCTCAAGGAAAATTAGGTTATACCAAATGTTCTCGCCTCAAATTTCAATGAGGATATTTATTAGAGTATCTCATATCTATTTATCAGATACTTATTCTATTAATTTATTCGTACCGTTTCTATTCCCTGCCTTTTACAAGCCTGGGATCGCATGTTTTCGCGTTAAATTTGTCTTATAGAAAATTAGGTAATGAAAAATATTTTCGCCTTAAAGTTGTATGAGGATATTTATTGAAGTGTCTTATATCCATTTTTCAAATACTTATTCCATGAATTTATTTATAACGTTTCCATCCTCTCCCTTCCACAAGCGTGGAATTGCTTACTTTCGCTCCCCCCAGTGGAGCGAAAATAAGCACTTTTGCTCCCCTGTCAGGCCGAATATATTATATACCAAATTCTTCCTCCAGAAAATATGTTTGGATCGAATTTGTCCTCCACAAATATGTTTCACAAGGAAATGCTGCCTTGGAAAATTATTTTCTACGATAAATTTTTGCTGCACAAAATATATTCCAAAATAAATTTTCCCTTCTGAAATCATATTCTGACCAGATTATTCCTTGAAAGAAAAGATTCCACAAAAAATTTTGCTTGTTTAAATCATTTCCAACAAACAATTTTTTTTTAAACACAACACAAATACAAATTACAAATGCAGATACGAAATATTTGGGAAAGTATAGACATCCCCACATAAGAATGGAAACGAAAACGAGATCGGTGGTGCCTTATAATTGGAAATAAGATGAAGGGCCGAAAACTTTCATTAAATAATTATTTTTTTCATCTACTTCCAATTCAAAACCGAGAACTAGAAAAGGAAACGAGATCAATAGTAGGGATTAATAAAAAGGGAATTCAGAGACTGAGGACTTCCATTTCTTTGTTGTTTTGATTCATTTTTATTCTTTTAATTGAAGCTTGAAGAGGGAAAGGACTCAGCAGTTCTTGTCAATGAGTATAAAAATAAAGTCCAAGATTCTGATCAATTTATTATTGTATTCTATTTCCTTTGCTCCTGGAATAAACACTTCTACCATTTTATTCCATACCTTGCTCCAGAACTTGGACCTCCAGCTTTCAGTCACACGGAGCACTCTGGAAGCCCTTGTGGGAGGCTCCGGAGGCTTTCGTGGAAAGCTCTGCAGGGCCTAGTTTGAGGATTTAGAGGCCTTCATGGGGAGTTATATGAGACCTCGTAGGATGCTCACATAGGAAGCTTATTCAGACCTTGAAAGAGGCTCCGAAGGCTTTCCCAAAAGACTCTGTAGGACGTTGTGGGAGGCTCAAGAGGAGTTCAAGGCAGACTCTAGAAGTCCTTGTAAAAAGCTCTGTGGGACATCGTAAGAGGCTCTGAATGCATTCACAGAAGGTCATGTAGGCCCTTGTGTGAGGTTCTTGAGACACTCGTAGAAGACTCTGGAGACCTCTGTCAGGGGCTCCATATTACTCCGTTAGAGGCTCCAAAACTCTTCTATGAGACTCTGTAGCACCGTTTAAAGGCTCCACGGACTCTCGTGGAAGGCTCTTGAGGCTCTCCTGGTAAGCTTTGTAGGATTCTGTGAGAGGCTCTAGAAGCTCTTGCGAAAAGCTCGGTAGGATCTTATAAGAGGCTCTAGAGAACCTCCTCTTGATTCCCGATGCTGCGGCGAATTATTTTGAACAGAGCCAGATATTTAAAAGCTGTACAAAATTGAGTATTTGTTGTTCGTAATTTCATTCTGCTTCTTGTTATTGAAACAGTTAAACCACGTTTAAGCGAGGTCTCAAGTTTCTTACATGAACTAACCAAAAAGTTTAACTGCGTCGTGTTGGAGTGCGACAACTGAACGTCTAGGTTGAAATTATGTCTTATAAAAAAAGAGCAATCAGGGAGAGGAAACCTTCTCGCACATAATTAGATTTTAATCAATTTTTAATTAAATTTCTCGGAGAAGTTTTTCATACACTTTCTCGATTTTTTTAGTCATTAAATTTTCTGAGAAAATTCGCACTGAGAGCTTAGGTGTACTTTAATAAAGAATTCTATTATAGCTATACAGGTTTTTAACTTAAAGTAACTGTAGAGTGTGAGAGATGTAGTAAAGTTAAACCATCGCAACGCTTCTTCAAAGTTGGAAGAAATATAAATGGGATAAAACTTTGAAGCATAGTTGAATTATTTATTCCGCTCCAATGTATGGCTTCTTATCTCTTGTGCCTTAGGATCCGTTTTATCAATTGCATGTTTTTATGAAAGGTATTCTCATTCGAAGTTTCAAGAGAGTTCTGGAAGTCGATGTTAATATTAGCGGATGATTCTCTGATGGAAGTTTCATTCTCATCAGAGAAATATATTGAGATTCATTGATCGTTTCCATAACAATATTTTTTGAGGCCGTTCGAAAAACATGTCACACTGACAGTGATGATGAGGGGAAGGGGGCGATATTTGTGATGATTTGTGATAAAGGAAAAGAAGGGTTAATGATGTGAATTTGAAAGACTTGAAAGGATGTCAGGGGGAGTGCAGAGTGATGCTTCTCCCCTCTCTAACACTACTTCGCTCCGGGCAGTCGTCTTTTCCACGACAGCTACCTGTGAGACCTCCCCCACTCCGGCGCTCGTCGGCGGCGAATCCCCCTCTCGCGCACCTGCTGCTGGCAAACATGAATGGTATTCTCGTCGCCGCAATACTTCTTTTTACTGCGCATATTTTCGAAAGTGCGCGCTTATTCAAAATGATTGGATTAGGTATTTTTTCTTGTTTTCGTGTTTTCTTGTTCTTGAGATTTCCTATTCACGACCGTGGGTCAATCCATAGTACGCGATTTTAAAAATTTGGATATTAAGGTATGATGTTCCTGGAACTCCTCTGAGTCAAATTTCACGAAGTGATTCCCTCGTAAAAAGGATTTTTGAATAAAGAATTGCTCTTGGAAAATGTCGCGTGCGCTGTGTCAGAAACGTTTCTCATTTCGGATGAAAGCATATAGCAAATATATTCAAACTGAAATTTTATTATTGCTTAGGAAATTTAGTTACAAGAGTAACAATCTTTTCTTCTTTGAATAACATTTCTAGTGATAGAAGTATTTACTGAATAAATCTTGAAAGTGTCGAATCACGAGGTTTCAGTTCGTTATTTCTCCGTGATTGATGGATAAAAATGATGAAATTCCACTTAATAAAGTATGGAATTGACAAATTGGACTATTCGAAAGAAGATCAACTCTTTGATCTACATTCATATTTTTTATGTCAAAATTTGAGTCGTCCATGGAAGTATGCCTTTATAATATGGGAATTCAACCGCTTGATTATTGGACAATCAAGGTTGCAATCAGATTAAGAATTTACATCTTCAGGTTTGAGAAATCAAATCAAAATCTTCCATAATATGTACCTACATATATTTCATTGCTTTTTTTGTACAATTTTTTAGGTTTATCAAAAAGGGATTCGTTTTTCAACCTTCACAGTTCGAAAACTGATGTTTACGAATATATCAAAGATATTAATTTTCAATCAATTAAGATGAATCTAAATGAAGAAAAATAAATTTCCAACTAAAAATTGGAAATTTTACACAAAAAAAGGAAGGCTCGATTTAAAAATAGGAAACGTGAACTTTAATCTTATTTATTTAGGCAAGGCAATAAATAGATTACTAGTTTGATGATGAACCGGAAAAATGAATTTTAACCAAAAACATAAATTTCGTACCAAAAAAGGCGAACTTCTGACAAAATAGATCAATTCTTCAATGAAATATTAGTTTGTAGCCATAAGTCTGTAATATGTAATATCTCACCCCCAAAGTTTCATTTTTATCAAAAAACTAATTTTGAAAGCAAGTTACATTTCCGGTCAAGTCGGGCTCAATCAACCAGATTATTTAATTTTTACGACAACAGGCAGATTCTCTCTAAATAAGTCCAATTGTCAACTGATAGATATAAATTTTCATGAAAAATTCCATTTTTAACCAAAAAATTGAATTTCCCTATAAACCGTGTCATTTTCGATCTAAAATGACGAGTTTCAAGCATAAAAGGTAAATTTTGAACTGAGTGTAATTATTTTTCATCAAATTTTTTTAACCTGAACAGAATAATTCAATTGTCAAACGAATAAAATGTTTATAACCGATAAAGATAATTTTTTAAACCAATAATAGCTGGATCATAAAGAGATCTATTTGCCACTGAGAAATGGAATAATCAAAATGAATTTGTAAAAGAAGAGACTTCAGCAGAGATCTCTTTCCAAAAACAGAGATTAATTTTGGAACAGAAAAGTCAAACCTTCAAAAACAGAATTTTGTTACAAGAGATGAATATAAAAAAAAATAGTATTATCGGTAATACTGCAGAATCACAGCTTTCATGAATTTCATCATTTCACTTGCAACTTTTATTCATATAACTTTAATTTATCATTAAAAACAAAAATTATTCAGGGGAAGCTGGAAAATTATGGCTCATATATATATATATATATATATATTTTTTCTTTGTTGTTGGGTGCAGTGTCATTCCAAAGAGGTTAAATTTTCGAAAAACCCTAGAAAAGTAGTGTATTCACTCCTAAATTTCTGTGTAAATAGCAGGACCTGCTTCCTCCTTCCCTCAATTCCTTTCCCTCAAAAATATATGGAAACAATCATTCTTTCGCTCACCTCGAATGATTCTTGTTTTTTGTGACTGATCGAAGGTATATGCTATTCAGGTTATAGTTGGACCCTCAGCGTGCGGCCATCTTGCCAGCTGACGTCACAGCATTGGCGACGAATTCAGTTTTCACCGGCAGCAGCAGCGCGAAAAGGGGGTCCACCGCCGACGAGCGCCAGAGTGGAGGAAGGTCTCATAGATAGCTGTCAACGAAAAGACGATCGTCCCTTCGCTCCTTCCACTTATCTTCCTGTTACCAGGCAAACGTACTTACGCGACAGCTACCTGCTCCACTTCCTCCCACTCTGGCGCTCGTCAGCAGCAAACGCGAACAATATATTCGTCGTCGGAATGCTTCTTTCCTTTAAGCGTATGTTCTAACACGCGCGCTTATTTAGAAATAAATAAAACTTTTTTTTTGTTCTTTTATTTCGTTTTTAAATTGTTTTCTTCTGACCATGGGTTATGCCAGATTACGTGGTTAAAAAAATTTTATTTCGAAATATAATGTTGCTATATGTTTTTTAATCAAATTTTACTATCCTTAAGCGTCAATATTTAATACCCTTTATAAAAATGATTCTTAAAAATCATGAGTACTTAGAAAATCGTGTGTATGGTGCGTCGGAAATTCTGTTATTTTGGATGATAGAGGGGCTATATAAGGCTTCACTGAAATTCTTTTCGATTCTTTTGGATTCATTATTTTGAACACTTGCACATTTTTCAACGTCATACTTGAAGGTTTAAGCTTTCTTTAGAAATCTGTGACAACGGAGGAGAGGCGTAGAGAAATTTCCGAAAATAGCGTGACGCAGGTTCTGAGCGACACCTTTCTTCTTTGTTTGTAGAATTTTTACTTATATGTACCTTAAGTATCTTAATGTTCCCAAAAATCATATTTGTTCTTGTTTGTTACAGGTAAGGTGAATCTGCGAATCTGGGAAAAATCAAGTCTATATTAGAACCATGTAAGTCGATATTATTCTGAAAAATTCTAGTGAACTTCAAATTAGGATTAAAACTCTATTCTTGATAAACAAACTTTACATTTTTCTTTTGATGAACCAAGGAATTTCATATCGGAATCTTGCATATTATTCTGATGAGCAAGTTCAGATGAAAATGAGCCACTTTCCTGGATCCTGAAATAATTTGCACTGTACGAATTCTGTTCTTTTAAAATTGTAAATTAGAAGTGGTTCCAATTCAATTATTATCGACCCAGGGGAAGGAGTTGATTATATAACACTTTTTCACAAAATAAAACGGTGTCCTTCTAGTATCACTCTAAACCACAGTATGGTTTCACATAGTTTACAACAATTTGTACGGAGGCTCTAGTTTTTTACATCAGTCTTGTAATATCACGTGAATACTCGCGTACGTCGTCACTAAACGCCGTGTCTTTCGCCTGAAACAGTTCGTCTGAAGCCTGAGCAGCGTACCCAGTAAACAATAGAAATACGAGTCTGGAGCCTGTGCAGCGTTCCCAGATAAATAATAAAGGTACAAGTCTGGAGCCTGTGCAGCGTGCCCAGATAAATAATAAAGATACAAGTCTCAAGCCTGTGCAGCGTGCCCCGATAAAGAAATAAAAATAAGTCTCGAGCCTGTGCAGCGTGCCCAGATAAATAATAAAGATACAAGTCTTGAACCTGTGCAGCGTGCCCCGATAAAGAAAGAAATACGAGTCTTGAGCCTGTGCAGCGTGCCCAGACAGAAATTAAAATAACGAGTTTAATACTGGTGGTCTAAAGCCCGAGCGTCGTACCCAGAGATATAATAATTAAAATATGAGCAAGTCTGGAGCATGAACAGCGTACCCAGATCGAACAAAATAATATATTGTAAAGAAAATATGGGAACAAAACGGTACCTGGAGCTTGTGCAGCGTACCCAGGTATACTAGGACGAAAAATAAGGGAAGGGAAAACCACGGCAGGGCCTAAATAAGATTCCTTAGTTTAGAGTAAAAACTCTTGAGCCTGTAGCGGCGTATTTAGATGAAAAAACAATCCTATGCAGCAATCCAGGGGCATCCTTGGTCGTCACCGGTTCGGCGTTGGTGGACTTGGAGACCGTGTCCAGGCAGGTTCACTTTCGTCCACCGAGTGTCGTTATCCGGGCCGAGCGAGCCCCTCATGTAACCGGTTCTGCTAGCCTTAGTTCCGATAAGGCTTGTTCCACCGGTCCTGCGTGCTCTGGCGTTGACTGTACCGAACTAGCAGATGGTTAAATCCGTTTTCGCGCCAGGTAGGCTTTACCCGAAATCCTGCTACGGCGATGGATTGCCTAGTCACAGGGGTTCGTGGCAACCATTACAGTACCCAACCGGATTTATATCCATCAAGTATCGGTTGTTATATTAGTTGTCATACAAAAGTTATATAGTTGTTATAATTCATTAACTTTATATAAAGAACATATTTCGTCTATTTTGTTTAATATTTAAACATTTTGTTGGAATCGGAACCGTTTCCTTAGAGTCATCTATTCTAGTAGGCAGCTCAACTACCTTGTTGAAAATCTGTCCTTCTGGATTGAAAAGTTATCGTTGCAATTTGAGAATCGAATTATTGGGTTTGAGATTCAGTTATTCGTTTGAGAATTCATTTGTTTTTGTGAATTTTGATTGTTTTTTTTTAAGACGCTTTTCTTGAAGTCATCTCTTCTAGTATAAAGTTCAACTTTAATGTTGAAAATTCCTACAACTTTGTTTTACCATTTTGACTTTTCCAGTTAATTATTATGCTATTTTCTCGAATTACCTCTTCTTGTCTAAATTAAGTTGTTTTGTTGAAGAATTGTTTCTTTGAATTTTCATCCTTCAATAATAACTAACTTGTGCGTGAATGCAATTAATTCCGTATACAGGGTGATCCTCAACCCATCATATTCCTTGTATGTGCAAATTCCTTGTGCAAAACTGAACAAGAAGTTCTAG
>WSXT02247847.1:0-15239 GCA_011762715.2 Neuroterus valhalla | reverse complement strand
AGAGTTGGGGTTATTGGGGATTTCGGGAAGGGATTTGAGTTGAAGGGTTCAATGTCTGACGATCTCCTGTGGGAGGGAGGAATATAGATATGTAAAAACCCGAAAAGGAAAATATGTAAATGAAACACACCACTCCATTCACATGGAGTGAAAAATCTATATATATATTTTTTTTAATCCAAAACGCTGGTCCTCAAAAGTACTTCGAATTCAGTAGAGGCTTGGGTTGCAAAATTTCCAAGTCTCGAACAAATAAAAGCACAATGGAAGTTTCCATTGTTCGAAATGAGATGCAACAAATTTTACACCAATGGGTTTCTCTCGGAAACACTACTCTATATGTTAATGTTTAAAACTAAATTAACGTATCAGCGTTATCCGAGTTTATAGGGCAATTTACGAAGTCACTCATCTGCAAAAAGCAATACAAAATTCGCAATTAAATGTACATTTTCAGTCGAATATGCAAGGACCTTTGATGAATTGGGAGATTTCATTATATGAAATGAACGGATAATTAGACTGCACTAGATAATGAAATAGATCGAATGAAATTCAGATGAAGATAGATTGAATGAAATACAAATGAAGATAGCAGTCTAAAATTATGAGAATTTATTGGGATTTGAAATGTTATGCATAACAAACTCAGACACTTGAAAATTGAAAAAATTCAAAACTAGAGAGAAAAAATATCGATTTTTCCATCAACTCCTTGAAATTGACTATGTAGAAACTAAGGAAACATTTTAATTCATTAACCAATTTTGCATATGGATCCGATGGAGAGAAATTACCGTTATCGTTCCACAAACATTCTGAAACTCGGGGTGAAAACTTATAAGCTGACGATAGTCGTTTCAAAGTTCGTCAGCTTAACCGCAGAGCGTGACCCAAAATTTGTGTTCAATCCAAACAGAGAGACATAAACTGTCCTGAAACTAAAGGAATTTGTATAATGTTCGTCGGGGGTAAATCGAGGAGGCTCAACTTGAAGAATCCCTTTTGTGTAACTCCTGACATATTATGTGTATGCATGTGTGCACTTCAAACACGTATGCCTTAAACTGCTCTACTCCATTATTTAACCGGCGTTGAATCGAGTTTACCTCTGTGGACCATGCAGTAAACTAAAGTTAATTACCATGGAATATCATGTTATTAGGCTCACTATTATTTCCATAATCACCCTCGATTCAATTCACTAAAAACGTATGAGGCACCCACTGCGCGTCATAACTACTACGTCATCTCCGTCAATTCACGTAACATTTCTGAATATCACGCGAAATGTATCGCTTAATTGAGCCTATACGAGAGGTGCCAAACTCTTAAAATTTATTTGCAAACGTCTATTGAAGTGAAAAATTATTTTCAATTTTTTAAAAAATCCTAATACATTTCATCATTATGAATCCTTTCAAAACGCTAGAAAAGTTTCTTGATTTTGTTTTTCGTATCTTAAAAAGTGTACATTTTGTTGAAGTTTGTTGACATATTTTGAAGTTTCAAATTATTTTTGAACTTGTTCAAAACTTCCGAATATCTCTTGAACTTATTCTAATTTTTTTCAAATTTATAACGGTTCAATTGTTATTTATGCAATAAAATTAGTGTATGCTTCGAAATATTCCTGAATATTCTGTAGGGATTAATTTTTCGAAATAAGAAAATCAGTTTAAATTTTACCGAAAACTCTCTTACAACCTTTCAAAATTCCTAAAAACTTCAGAATTTTATTGAAAAAATTCTTAGTATTTCCTCAACTAACTCGCATTTTTTCTAAATAAATATACATTTTTATCTGTTATGTACACATGAAAATTCAACATTTTTACTTACAAATAAAAAAAATTTTAAACAGAACAATTAAAATTAACACTGTGACGTTCTAAGTTAACAGATGTAGAATCACCGAATATTATTATTCAATTATTGTTTAATCTCGAATACATGAAATACAGTTGAATTTTAGAAATCATTACTTATTTATATTTCAATTTCAAAAGCTTTTAATCTTTTATTTGGTAAATTTCCAAAACTGCACTTTTAAATTCTTCTAATTGGAAATGTAGTCTAAGAAATGAAGATCTTAAATAGAAATTTTGGATGGTACAAGATTTCAGAATTAAACATTGTAAACTGAATGATTTCATAACTGAATGATTTCATGACTGAAAAAGTTGAAATTAAACTCGGTCTCAAAAAATGCACTTTCATTTTCCAGTTTCTTAGTCCAGTGGACATGCTGAATTATGATGTTTCAGAACCTTATTTCTATCTTCTGGAATGATAATACATGTTTCGTGCTTATTTGTTTCACAAATTTTCTTTAAAGAAACAATTACAATAATATATAATAATTCTGACACTTTTCGATTTTTCAAACGCACAATCTTCTGATTTTTAAGACTTACTTTTTATTTTATTTATGAAAGTACAAGTTGATTATCGCACTTCTTTGTTTCTTAGTGTTAGTTCGGACTTTTGGTATCATAAAATTTAATATTTTCATTTTATGACGACGCCAAGAATGAAACTTAAAAAAATGCATCATCAAAAAACTTAAGTCATCGCAAAATAGCCATAATCCAGAAATAAAATATTTACCATTGTTGATGTTGTCTGCGATACTTTAGATTCAGAATATTTTAGGTTTTAAGAATTTGTTATATTAACCGAGAAAATCGTAAAACGTAACCTCGCAATCAGCTGAGTTCGATTTCTATTCAACGTAAATGGTTATTAACAATAAAATGATGCCTATTCTATCCAAGTAGAAAATTCGCTTTCCACCATTATATATGATAAGCTTTGTCTTATATGAAAAACTCAAATCTGGGCTTTTGGGGAGGGGGGGGGGGGGGGGCCCAGAAAAAAAAAAACTACGTTTCTGTACAAAACTTGATTCAAAACTTGGAAAATTTTTTTGGGGTTCAAAATTTTGAAAAAAAAAAAGAAATTTTTAAAGTTTTGAACCAAGTATTGTTTACAAACCTAGTTTATTGTTTCCTGAAGCTCTCGCCAAAATTTCAACTCGATATCGCATTCAGTGCAGATCTGAGTTGTTGCAGAAAAAATCGATAATTTGGGTCACGTGACTCATATGGCACATGACTTGAAGGTCACTAAGAAAATACCCGCAATCACTTGAAATAATGTTGAGTAACGTGGGGTCATGTGAAATCACATCTAATCGTTCAGAATTCGTTTCGAGATCGAATCAGTTCCTTTAGATCAGTTTTCTGTACAATTGGAGAGAGTTTATTTTTATTGCAACTTCTCCGAAACTTTGTACTCACTTGTAATATTATAAATTAATTTTTTTCATATCTATGGATTGCAAGATCAGTAAATGATACATAAAATGTGTGAACCTTGGTATATATTTATTACTTGTCTAACAATACAATAAGCAGTAAAGATGTAACTATGGTCAGACCTACAAATTCATTTAAAGAATATTTTTATCATCTCTATGATATTGGAAAATTTTCATAATTATTTTGGTTTGTCTTGGGCTCCTAGGCAATTCATAGATTTAATTTCAATATTTCAAGATAACTTTGGAAATTCGGCTGATCCTCCGCAAAACGCTAATAGTACAGTCAATCTGTCAAATTTTGTGGAAAAAAATACCACAAAACATTTTTTGCGGAAATCACTAGAAGAGCATCCAAAAAGCTTATAGCCTGAAAAATGCGGGATCGCTCAGGGGCGGGTTTTCGAGAAGAGTCAAAAATTTTTCGGATTTGATATATCTCGGAAATGGTGGGTTTTTGGGAAAATTTTTATGCACAAAAAAATGTTGAAGGCAATGTTTCTCACAACTTTTCTTATTAGATTGACATGCTGCGATGAAAATTGAAAATGATAGATATCGCTAAAGTACCAAAAAAGCGTTTTCTCGCTTTTTGGCACAGAAAAAAAAATTTTATCGAAAAACTGTTTGAGAGAAAGTTGTTCGTCTTAAAAAAACATACAAAACTGATATAAAAAGTTTTTCTTGTCCGACTTACCGTTCACGAGTTTCAGCGTGACAAACCTGTCACCATAGATTGAGTGTGTAACATGGAAAATACGTGTGTATTATTTAATAGAATCTTGGCTTGGTAAAAAGAAAAAATGATTCGTCCACGCCAATTTGAATTTTATTACAAAACCAAACAGTTATTTCACAATATTAATTAAATTTGCACAGTCCAGTGCCAAAAAGCGAGAAAACGCTTTTTTGGTACTTTAGCGCCATCTAATAATTGCACTTTTCATCGCAGCATGTCGACCCCTTAAGTAAAGTTGTAGAAAACATTACTCCCGATTTTTTGTCGTTACGAATTTTCCCAAAAACCTACCATAACCGAGATATAATAAATCCAAAAACTATTTGAGTTTTCTCAGAAACTCGCCCTTGAACGATGCCGCATTTCTCAGGTTGAGCTTTTTGAATGCTCTTCCAGCGATTTCCGCAAAAAAAAGTTTAATGGTATTTTTTTCCAAAAACAGCCTTTTTGTCGAGAAAAATAGCAATAATTTCTTCTTTCTTTTAACAAATTTAGCTATTCAATCCATATTAACATATCTGACATGTGAGCTATGTCAATTATGTTAAATTATATATCAAGAAAGAAAAACGGTGTGCAAAAATCAAAATATTTACAAGCATTTGTAAAATTATAAAAACTCACAGAAAATTTTCAAAGTAAATCAGAAAGTTGAGTTCCTATCGATTGTTGTTAATAAGCGTCAAATTTACTTTTGGAGAAAATTCATGTTCTTAAGGTAAATGAAATTTGTAAAAATACGACGAACCAATGTCCCTCAATTCATTAATTTGACGGACTTGAGTCTTTTTAGGGACTGTCGAATTGTAATTTTAATGCGGGACCTTCTGTAGAAGAAAATACTCTGTGCCCTTTCCCTTAATTGCTCCCTATATTTTTCCAAGCAACGTGAATATTTTAATACTATACTATAATAATAAAATGATGAAAGTTTTAAATAGATGTCGGTGGTGGGCTCAAGTGCGAATGGGTAATTCTCCAAACACAAGGAACCTTTGGAATATATTTTCAGTAAAAATATTTCAAAAATTGTATTTTGTGATTGAATTTACATTCGTTACCATAAAAAAAGAACTTCTGAAAGTATTCACGCTACAAATGGATTTTGAAGGCTTGTGTAGCTTTTTGACGTCACGCTTTATCTTATTATACATTTTTTCAGATAAAATGAACCAATGTCTGATTATAGTTTGAAAAGAGAAGATTAAACGTCGAAATTGCATTCTTCTCGTTTGTAGATATAATAATTCAATTTAATAACATTATTATTATTCTTAATTTCGTATTGACATAAATTGACTCGATAATATAAATTTACCATTAAAAGTTTCTAATTATTTATAAAAAATAATAACTGTTTTTCTGTGACTTCTACTTGATCATCTGTATATAATTCATTTAAAAATGTTCAAATTATATTTGATTTGATCTTAGAATTTTGCTGATGAATCTGATTCCTATTTTTTACCCATGGCCGTTTCACTATTTATTCCTCTACTAAAAAAATAATAACACATAGTAAAAACGTTTGGGTTTCTAAATAAATCCCGTTACCTTAAAGATATAATGATATATATTTTTCAATTTGATTAAATTGATTAATGAACACTTCCAGGAAACAAAGTTTTTAAGAAACCCAGTTTTCACAAAACACACTATGCATGATAACATCTCACTCAACACTTTCAATCAGATTTATAAGTAAGGTTGTCATCAATAAGAGTAGCTCAGCGGTATGGTCCTCGTCCCGGAATACCAACGTTGCTGGTCCGAAACTCTTCAGTGAAGTGGCCAGTTGGTCGTGGGGGCTAAGGCATGCGCTTTGGCCCCACGCCGGCTGGTTGTGGGTTCGATTCCCGCCTTGCACTCTAGAAGAGCTTCGGCGGCCCACGCGGTGAACACTTGCCTAGCAAGGGAGTGTTCATCTCCGGAAAGTTGTGGTGCCGGTACCTCTTGAGAAAAAGGTTACTTCTAAGTACTTGGGGATGGGGTTCTTGGTGGTTTGGAACCCACCTTAAGCTGTAGGTCCCCCTTACTTACTACAAAGGTAGTGGTAGGGTGTGTAAAGGAATGGTGAAGAAGTTCGAGGAAAATGTAAACCCTCACGGGATACATTGAATCAATCAATCAAGTAAGGTTGTCACAAAACATGTTTAATAAAAAACGCTTATGTTTTCACTGAATTTCAGTTGGTAAATAACAACCGTTCATGCAGTTTAGAGTTTGACAAAAGATATTAATATCTTTGGTTAGACTAAGCTAGATTATATGAACATAACCTCTATTAATTTGCCAAACGAAATTCGGAATTGTAAGAAATCAAACATTTTCAAATAAGAAGAATATTTTTCCAATTTTTTTGATGAAAATTAGATTAGATTGTAGATTAGATTTTATCACTCCATGTATACCCTTTTCGGGTTTTACATATCTATATTCCTCCCTCCTACAGGAGATCGTCAGACATTGAACCCTTTAACTCAAATCCCTTCCCGAAATCTCCAATAACCCCAACTCTCATAATAAGCCTCTAAGCAATGCCTGACGTACTCAATCCTGTGGGATTTTTAATCTCTGAAACCCCTACCGTCTGCAGCCGGATTTTTGATTGAAAACGCTCGCATTCGCCTGAACATTTGGTCAGAGGAGAGAAAAACTGCAGAAAACCAAAACTCCTGAGCGCAGTCGATTATTGACAGACGAGTTTAGATGTAGTCATTCGATAGCGTCAAATCCTCGGCGTCCAATCTCCCGCTCGA
The DNA here is from genome assembly GCA_011762715.2 of Neuroterus valhalla. NCBI lineage: Eukaryota > Metazoa > Arthropoda > Insecta > Hymenoptera > Cynipidae > Neuroterus > Neuroterus valhalla. Next base: position 8,419 of record WSXT02247847.1, on the reverse strand, counting down.
CAGTAATTAAACATGGTGAAAACATAACTAAGCGAGAATCCCGAACAGTCACCCACCCGAGCGCTAACCGCGCCCGTTCATGCTTGACATTCTTAATGAAAATTATATTATTTGTTTATTTCAGTGATTTTATCAATAAAACAAAATGATTAAAAAAAAAACTCCGTTCTCATTACTTTTCTGCAAAAGTTTTTCGGAGAGGCACAGTTGAATGTCAGGCTGCCCCTGACGAGCTGGAAGTAAGGTTACGTCAATGGAGGTTACGTCGATGGAAAACAACATAAACATTGTTCCCAAAGTTTTAAAGTAGAATGGATTGAAAAATCCTTTTGCAGATAATTAACCCCCTGTTCTGTTACATATTCTCACCCTTTATTCATTAAATTTTATTAATAAATATATGAATAATTGTCAATTATGTCGATGGATACTAATAATAATACGCAAGGTTTTCATAGACTTTTTTTCAATTTGCGAAGGAATTGCTCCATTCTCAAGCTCAAAACTTGGAGGAATAAGTGGTGAGAGGTTTTGTCTTTAATTCTACGCAAAAAACTGGTCCCAAAAAGGTATTCCTAGTTGTCAGATGATCCCTGTTTATGTATCGACGTAACCAACCACAAAAATATATCCATGGATACTTATATTTGCGTGCATATGTTGTGAATATTGCATTAACATTGATGTATTTATAATAAAAACTGTAATTCTACATTCAAAATTTAAGAGCCTCAAAAAAAATTTTTCGATTACTTCATTATTCATCTTCTACGTGGCTTCGAAATATGCTTCAGGCAGGGGTGTCCAGCGCAAGGCTGCGCTCACATCGCGCTCACCGCATGAACGCATTCAAGGTGGTAAGAGAGGAAATTGAGGAGTGACATTTATTTACACCGTTGCTCACGCGTTAGACACCTTTGCTTCAGGCATTTGTGGACATCTCTCAAAGCCATTTTTCGGGTACAAAATATTTTTTCAGTCTGAGTCACGATAATTTAATTTAATTTTTACTGTATGAAATGTCGTAAGGTACTCAAATGAGAATCCTTACAGAGTTTGACACCAATATAACCAATAGTTTCAGTTATATATCCCTTGGACACGAAAGTGCCCTGTCTGTGGAGAATTACCCAAATAGGTAAAGACAGGTGCGTCGAGGAACATACAAATTCTTTAGATCGTTTCAGAACCTCTGAAATTTTACGACCAGTCACGAGGGTGATTCCCAGATTGACACTCGTAGATTTAATTTGACATCAAACTCCGTGCTGCCTCGCATGATTAATTAGCTCCGAGATCATAGATTCATCTCTCTCTGGTGAAGATGCTGGAAGGATGATTTGTATCATTTTCCGCATTCTTGATAAAATAATTAATCAAATATGACTAATCCGAATAGCACAAAGAATTTCAATTATTTATGTTTAGTCAAATTTATTATATTTTCAGTATGATGAATAGAATCCAGCTCCAGCGCAAACAATGTACAATTTTTCTTGCTTTTTTTGTTGCAGGATTTCGTTACGGGTCTTAGCATACTTTCCCGAGGGTCGATGGACGAAAAACTGAGGTGGACGTTTTCGCTATATGACATCAATGGCGATGGATGTATCACGAGGGAAGAAATGACGGATATTGTTACTGCAGTATACGAGCTTATGGGGAAATTCGCTGATCCCAATCTAAGCCATGAAGGCGTTCGTGAAAAAGTAGATAGAATGTTTCTGGTAAGAAATTTCTGCTCCCCATACTTTGTCCATTTTCATTGTCCATAATAATTTTATATTCCAGAATAAATTTAAAATGTTCAACAATATTTTTCTGTGTTTTCCCTCGTGTAACATAAGGGATCAAAGAAAACCTGAAGAGAAAACGAATAGCACGTGATGAGAATCTCGAATCTGTTGTCCGAAACAAAAATCAATTCTGAATAGAATTTAAAAAACCTTGCGACATTCGGTCAAGTGTTAACATGAGTAAGTAGTAGAAGTCAAGCTTTAACCAGGCATTAGAGAATTAGGATTTATAATAAATTAATAGAAAGTCGTTTATATCTTTTTTGCTGTAATAACAGTAGCTTCATCTTCATATACTGTAAATCCTCAAATATAGGACAGTCTTATCATTTACAAATTGTAACAATAGACCTAATTGATTCTGAACAAGAGGTAATGAAAAGCAGACACGGCGAATTTCACGAGGAGACTATAATTACCAAGTTATCGTTGCAGAATAATTACACATAGGACCGCGTTAATCTACCTCATCCCTATTTCATTCCCGTTGGCAAACATCAATATCGTCGCCTACGTCTGTCCCAACAAATGTCATTTAGAACATTAATTAAATAGATTGATAGACACCTCAAAATTAGAACAGACCTCTATAAGAAACAAAAGCAAACTTTAATTTTAAAGAATATTCTCAAATGCCTGATGAATTCATTTAACTTAAGTATAATACTATAATGATAGACACTAAACAATACATATATGAAATATATAATAATTAATAATAAATTTCGTATAGAATGTTGATATTTCTTGACGGCATCGGGGTCAAATGAAATTGAATATGTACGAATTGAACTGTTTCAAACATTTCGGGACAAAATGGCGCTCATTTTCAGTGGTTTTTATTTAATTTGTAACAAAGTTCACTGATTATTTCAATGAATAATAAATTAAAACTGACCGCAGTAACTGGGTGGTGATTCTCGACTTGTCGAGATCTTGAATGTTGACCATAGATGAACGCGGTTAAAGTTCGGATAGGTATCCATTCAGGATTTTATCTTGGTCATGTTTTCACTACTTTTATATACAGTCGAAAAGAAGATTCGATGCAGAGGATGGGTGTGGACTAGGGTGTTCCAAAAATGCATTCGAAAAATTTTTTTTCGAATTTTTATGCGAAACGACCGGAAATTTTTTCGAATCCACAAAAAAATACACGCAATTTTTTTTAAATAATGTTTAGAGAGGGCGCAAGCTCCATGAAGTTTAATAAATATTTCCCATAAGAAAAAAAGCCGTTTTTGTACATTTTATTCAGAATTCCCTATATTAGGTGAATCGAGTTCGAAATTCACCATTTCTCTTCACAATCAATCACAGAATGCAAATAAAATATTTCTTTTCAAAACACCCCCTTAAGTCTGTTTTATAGGGTCCCAAAAAACCGCCATAACTGAAAAAATGGGTTTTTCAAGTTTTTGGCGCTAATAATGATTTTTTAACAGTTTTCATAACGCCGATTGTTGCGAATGTAAATGTTTATTTACACTGGTTAAATAATTTATTATTGTTTTTGGCAACTTTCTCTCAAAAAAGGGTTAGAAAGTCAAGGTTTTCTCTGTATTTTTCAACTTATTTCCAACGTTTCAGTTAAAGCGAGGAAAAAATCAATTAAAGTTAACAAAAATAATTGTTTGAACAATTTGTTAATAATTATAAAAATATTCTCTCAGAATAATGCTAAAAAGTTGCGGTTTTTCTGAAATGTTCAACTTTTTGTCTCGTTTTCATTCAAAGTAATTATTTTATTTTATTTAGCAAAAAAAATTCTTCAAACAAATTTTGAAATGTTTATAGCTATCTTTTTCTAAATTAATACTACATAGTTGCAGTTTTTTCCTGAAATTTTTAACTTTTTATCACTTTTCAATTAGATTAAAGTGATAATTATTTCATGTTAAAAAAATAATTGTTTAAACAATTTATTATCATTGCTTATAATATTTTCTTTGACTAATGATAGAATCTTGTCGTTTTTTTTCTGAAATTTCTAAGTTTTTGCCTAATTTTCACTTGAAGTGAGTTAATATTTAATTTAATTTAACAAAAATAATTATTATCGTTTATGGCCATCTTCTCTTAGATTACTGCTCAAAAGTTGCGGTTTTTTCTGAAATGTGTAACTTTGCTTTACCTTTTTAGTTGTGAATAAATAATAAATAAACATTAGAGAGAATTATATTTTAAATAGTATTGTATTGTTCTAAGTAAATTATTTTTGTTCTTTTCCCAATGTTCAAAAAAAATTAATTGAAACAATAAAGCTGAATTCATTCAGTAAAATTTGAATTCAGAATTTTCTACTAAAATTATGGATCTCCAACGCAAAAATTGAAATAAAAAACAATCTGATGTAACCAACAAACAAATCAATTCAATCCAATTGAATTTCATTCAAATTCCATTCAGTGCAAAGTTAAACATTTCAGAAAAAAACACAACTTTCTATCACTTATCTATGAGGAAACAGTTATAAACAATAATAAACTGTTTAAATAAGCGTTGTTGTTAACTCGCATTAATTATATACTCACTAAGGTAAAAGTGGACAAAAAGCTTGAGAGTTTAGAAAAAATCACAACTTTTTAGCACGAATCTAAGAGGAGAAAGCCTTAAACGACAATAGTTCCTTTAGACAATTATTTTCGTTCAATTACATTGAATATTAACTCACTTCAAGTGAAAAGTGGGCAAAAATTTCAGAAAAAACCGCGAGTTTCTATCATTAGACAAAGAACATATTATTAGCAAAGATAATGAATTGTTTAAACAAGTATTTTTTTAACATGAAATAAGTATCACTTTAATCTAATTGAAAAGTGATAAAAAGTTAGAAATTTCAGGAAAAAACTGCAACTATGTAGTATTAATTCAGAAAAGGATAGCTATAAGCATTTCAAAATTTGTTTGAAGAATTTTTTTTGCTTAATAAAATAAAATAATTACTTTGAATGAAAAGTGGACAAAAAGTTGAACATTTCAGAAAAACCGCAACTTCGTAGCATTATTCTAAGAGAATATTTTTATAATTAATGACAAATTGTTCAAACAATTATTTTTGTTAACTTTAATTGATTTTTACCTCGCTTTAACTGAAACGTTGAGAATAAGTTGAAAAATTCAGAGAAAACCTTAACTTTCTAACCCTTTCCTAAGAGGGTGTTGCCAAAAACAATAATAAATTATTCAACCAGTGTAAATAAACATCTAATTATCAGTATAAAGTAGTATTTCATGTATTTGAAACAATCTGTGTTATAAAAGCAGCAAAAAATCCATAATTAGCGCCAAAAACTCGAAAAACCCATTTTTTCACTTATGAGGGTTTTTTGGGACCCTACAATACGGATTTATGGGGGTGATATTTGAAAAGAAATATTTTATTCGCATTCTGTGACTGATTGTGAAGAGAAATGGTGAATTTCGAACTCGATTCACCTAATATTGAGAATTTTGAATAAAATTTACAAAAACGTCTTTTTTTCTTATACACTTGATGCAATCGAATGTCTATATCCAAACTTGTCTTCCAGTATATGGCTGCGCTCAGGAGTTTTCGTTTTCTGCAATTTTCGACTCCCCTGACCCAATGTTTAGGTAAATGAGCGTTTTGAATAATCATCTGGCTACAGCCGGTGAAGATTGAAGAGGTTAAAAAATCCACACGATTGGGTATGTCAGGCATTGCTTGGAGGCTTATTATAAGATTTGAGGCGATTAGGGATTTAGGGAAGGGATTTAAGCTGAAGGGTTTGATGTCTGACGATCTCTTGTGGCAAGTAGGAATATACACATGTAAAAACTCAAAAAGTGAATGAATGGGGTAAAAATCCTATCTCATCTAATAATAAATTATATGGTGAGATCGTAATAGCAAGTGTTTGTCAGAAAGTAACTTCACTTTTTTAGAGAAGTAACAAAAAAGAGCAGATGGAAGTAGCGAAGAAACAAAAACTTTTTTCGACTAGGTGTCACGCTGTTAGAGTTACATCAATGTCTCGTATCTCCAATCTAGAACAGCATTTCTTGCCAGAATCTATGGCCCGTTCTTTTGTCTCTTTTATGTCAGGAACTAAAATCATTACTATTATATATCGTTCATTTAACTTTCCTCTTCTCATAAGAAAATCTGGAGAGATGTTGAGGTTTAAGCTTTTTTACGTCCAGGAATAATAATACAATTTCTTGTGATGTAGGAAAATTGATTAAAAAATTATTCTAATTCAAATATTCACATTCTAATTCTTACAGGTAAAAAGTCTAGATGCGCCACATGAGATTGAAATTTCTCCTTTGAAGTAAAAAATAGCGTCAATATTGGCATAAATTAGAAAAATAATTAGAAATATAGTGAATGTTCTTATAAAAGTCGCGTAAGTGTCAGAATTAGCAGAGAACTACCAAGGAAATGTCATATGAAATTTCGAATAATTTTGTGGAAAACCCCTTATGGAGAGAAATCCGAGGTGACTTTAAAATTTGAAAGGGGATCTAAGCAGCACCATCTAAAGCGAATCGAAAAAAAATTTTAAATAACATTTACGTATTTGTTGCTATTCCATTCTCGAGATATTCGAGAGAAACGAAATTTTACCCACACCCCTCACACAAAATCAAAATTAGCCTCTGCCATCGTTGTGAGCACTGCATGTGACGTGAATCCATGAGCCAGACGGTATGCTTCGTTTACAACAGTTTTAAATGACACAGCGTTACAAATTTCAAAATTTACCTCCACGCATACCGAAAATGAAAATTTGAGTTGATCAATATGTGCATCCTCCCAAAGTCCAGTCCTCTCAAGGAAACTCAACAATTTTTCCAGAATTGCTCTCCGATGGACCGTTCTCGAGATCAAACATCCCGGTCACGATATTCTAATTATTAAAAGAAAAAAATTTTCAACGACCGAGATATCTAAACAGAACTTGGAACGCGCGTGGGTTCATCCATCATCGTTATATTCATCATCAATACGCCAGTATATGTAGCATCTTTTTGAGTCACAACTTTGCCATCAGAGGCGTGGCAGGCGTGCGTCATGTGCTCAGTTTGATTCTCGTGAGATGCATGTAGAGGGGGAGTACAGCGCAAAACTACGACACCACGACCGCGAATCGCATCAACCCCGAACGGTATCTCGCGGACGGCTAGTCCCTCGCGGTAGCAATACATTTTAGCACCGTGGAATAGATTTGTCATTATTTTAATATTTATTTCTACCCCTAATAGCCATATTGAAAAATATATATATATATAAATAAATTTGATGCAAATTCAACCGTTTTTACCCTGAAGAAACTATATACAAATCCGCCTGTCATAAATTCCCTATTAATGATAAAAGGCATGAAATACCCTCTCGCCCCACTCCTTCCTTAACGCCACAAGTGTATTAACGTTAGAATTAATCATGAAAAAATGAAAATAAAAAAGCACTGAAATCAGCACTGAATTAATTCGACGGAAATATATTCGAACTTGAAATGCCAAGAAAGTATGAAGAATCATCATGTTTTTTGCACCCAAAAATGGTGAATATTGATGACGTGATACGCCATTACGATACAGTGAATAATTTGACTGAGTAAGAAAGTGATAACTTGTATTGTCCTTATTTACTGTATCGTAATGGCGTATTACGTCATCAATATTTACTATTTTTTATGCGCAAAAAACATCATGATTGTCCATTCTTCATTGACATTCCAAGTTCGAATATATTTCCCTCGTATTAATTTAGTGCTGATATAAACATACGTAAAATAATAACCAATATTTACTAAGTCAAATTGTGCTAGATATTATTACATAATTGATGTGTGAACGATATTCAATTTAATGTCAATTTAATTTTATATTCATCGTAATGTAAAGCTTCTATTTAGGAATTCGTACTCTGAAAAAGTTATTGTCATTGTAAACGCTTCCCTTAATGCTTAATTTTCGAATTATTATCAAATTTTTTATTTCAAACTTAAAACTACTCAATTTTTGTGGCTCAACATTTTAAACATCACGATAAAAATTTGAATCTGTTGATCTTTTGATAAGCAAACTTCAAACTATTTAATTTTAAATGATTTCGACTGAAAAATAGAACTTTCAGATTTCAAAAGATCTAAACAATTAAACATTGATTGATTTTCAAACGCACTATTATTTAGGATCAGTTTATTCATCAAGTTTCAATGGCAGACATGTTATCATATCCAAGGCAATCTCCGAAAAAGTTGGAAAAAATTTCTGAAGTTGGAGGCAGTGCCGTCTTTAAAGTCCGCCGGACCCTAGGCACAGTCGGCGTAGGGCCCTCTTAAGGTGGCGGAAATCGCACCTAAGTAATACATTATACAATTTTTTTTTGATAAATTAATTAATAATTGCCTTGAGTTTATAACCTAGTTAATCAATTTTATATTTTCTCTAAGCGTATATTTTTATACATGATGGTAACAAACTGTAGTGGACAAAGATTATTTCCAGCCCTCAAACATTCAAAAAATGACCACCGTGCACGATGTTAGATCCTCGCTTGAATGCACTAACATTGATGTATACAGAGTCAGATGTTTTAGATTTAATCGGTTTTAATGATATTATTGAAGATTTTGCTAATAAAAAGT
>WSXT02247836.1:0-15239 GCA_011762715.2 Neuroterus valhalla | reverse complement strand
ATTTTGCGAGTCTGCGCTCTTGCACTCTCTCCTAAGTACGGCAATCCCGTATAGCTTATCCCCCGAGAATGGAGAATTGCCTATATCCTAGGAGCCCTTCTGTAACTTACAGGTTACAATATATATATATATTATTTCAAGTTTCTAATATTTCCGACCATTTCTAACAATTTCTACAGTTCCTGAAAATTCCTACGAGTTCAAATATTTGCGATCGGTTCCAAAAATTTGACTAACTTCCAAGAAATTTGCACAAATTTCTATGAATTTTTTTATCTTTTTATATTTTTGTAATAAAATAGGTCCATTCGTCAATAAGGGCAGTTGACATTTGTGATGACATAGTATCCCGTCTCCAACTGAAAGGCTCAGACGGATTCAGCCTCTTTGTGAAAATTGCTGACAAAGTTTTTTCAGTACCTCAGTATTATTTCTTCTTCGATTTTGTACACGAACTTGTCGAACGGGTAAAAAGATCGAGACCAACTTCTGGACCCATTCAAGCTCAATATCAAATTTTCTTCATGAAGAAACTATGGGTCAATGCAATACCTGGAAGGGATAAAAATGCAGACTCGATTTTTTATTTTCATCAAGAATTGTCTAAACTTTTAAAAGGCTATCACAAGTGTAGCAAACATGATGCTATCAAACTTGGAGCTCTGATTTATCGAAGCAAGTATGGCGACAACGAAACTAAACTCACCGAAATCCCGTAAGATTCACTTCATTTAAATTCCTACTTTAATTTACTTACGTTACTGCAAATAGGCCTAATGTTCTTTCTATTTCTAGACACAAACTAAGGGACTATATCCCTCCTGACATTATAAATTTGCTAAGTGCAAATGGTTGGAAGAAGCATATTGCCACAGCTTATAAACAACAATCCGGTAAATATTTATTATCATTCCTCATAAAAACGGGAAAATTTTTATCAAACGTTGAATGAATTTCCAGATTTCACTGAGATAGAAGCAAAACAGAAATTTTTGCAACATATTAACCAGTGGCCAACTTTTGGTTCAGCATTTTTTGAAGTGAAGCAAACGACAGAGCCGAGTATTCCAGAACTGGTCCTGGTAGCAGTCAATCGAAATGGAATAAGCATAATTCATCCGAGAACAAAAGACATTCTTGCAATGTACAGTTTTTCTGAATTGTCAAACTGGTCATCTGGAAATACTTATTTTCACATGACAATCGGCAATTTCATAAAAGGGAAGAAAATTCTATGTGAAACAGTCCTTGGTTACAAAATGGATGAATTAATCTCTTCTTATATTGACTATCTCTGGAACAGTGGAAAACAAGCTACTTTCAAGTTGTAATTTTCATACAAAGATCCAGAAGATTTAGATTTCGTTATTGCCTTGTACAAAATATAAATATAGAATAAATTGAACAAACTGAATTTTGCATATGGGAATATATTTGCATAAAATTATTCACAAGGTCGACACAGAATTACAGCTAGTTTAATCTATTATATGCGAAACGTGAAGTTACAGCCAGAATATTATTCATAACTTATAGAATTCTCAGGTATCACTTCAAGAATATTCACTTATGTGTTTAATTTTGGCGCCGACGGCATATTTTCATCGTTTACGTAGCCACATAAACTAAGATCAAGATCTTGCGTGAAACTGCCAACTATTCTGACTTGCTGGATCCAAGAATTACGAGTCCGCCTTTCTTTTCTTCTATTCTGAAACTGAAAACTGAATTTGATGTAGGAATACAACTTGAGTAGCACATGAGATTTTAATTCCTTTTCCAATCTGTAAATTGTTAGTTATCTTTATACCTAGAAATTAAGTTGAAGGATCCATCAGCGGATCCTTGGTTCGACGGATTTTTGATAACGTTTTCATCGATCCTAACCACAACTTTGTAGTCTCGTGACAACGATTCCAATCTGTCATTTTCCACAACCATCATCATATCCGAAGTTTCATCTGGTAGAGATTCTACGAAAATTGCGGCAGGGGAAGCGAACCATTTCCAGACAGAAAACTCTACTCAGAAGGAACAATTAATGGAACTACAGCATTCTTTTTCATCGAAAGAGCCTTAAAATATATTGAGCAGAAAACTTCAAATAAGGACGAAGAATTTCTTCAGTTAAGCAATATCAATAGTATAATGTGTGACGAGGAAGGGAACTTGGACTGACTCCGACGAATGTGAAACTGTCTGCACAAGCTGCAGGCGCGCTCGTGTCTCGTCAGTCGATTTTACACCTATGAGCCTATGAGATTCGGAAAAATTTTCACGCATGCGCATCATTCTGTGTCATTTAAAGTCCATCAATGGATTACCATTCATCTCGTCTGATGGCGCTGATCCTGGTGGCTGATCAGTTCTTGTAGAACAGCTGACTATTTAGCAGTGAGAAACTGTTTTTTCCGACTTCACTCAAATGGCTAAATTTTTCGCCTGAAACGAGAGTGGAAACGCTTATTCCTAACAAGTGAAATCTACGCATGCACAGTTAAGAGAGAGTTAATTTCACGTATATTCCAGTCTCTCCACAGAGTAAATCCTTCCTGATTTAAATAATTTACTGAGCACTAATGATTAGGAAAATCAGATTGTCACAACTTACAACCAACAGTCTGGTAAATATCCGCCTTTACCCAAATTAAGAAGACGTAGAAATTTGTAGAATGAATCGAATCAATTTTCAAATGTAACTGAGATGAAGGGAAAAGGCGATTTCTGCAACATATTTATCAGTGGCCAACTTTTGGTTCAGCAATTTTTGGAGTTACGCAATAAACAATCTTGCCGAATTATATAACTGATCAGTTGACAATACTTTTCTCCCCATGACAGTCAGCAATATTTCATGGGAGAGAAGGAAATTCTATGTGAGGCAGTCTTCGGTTATGAAATCAATGATCTGATTTCTTCATATATTGGCTATCTTTGGACCATTGGAAAGCCACCCGCTTTTAAGTTGTAGTTTTTATATGAAGCTCTCTTAGTTTCCAATTCCATAATATCCTTGTACGGAATATAAATATAAAAGTAATTGTACGACTCTCAATTTTGCATATGAAAATATATTTGTATAACATTATTCACAAAGACGACACGACACGACTGTACCATTAGTATAATCTATTCTATGTCAAGCTTTGAAGTAGAGCTGAAGCATTAGTTATATCTTACATAATTATCAGGTATGAATTCTCGATTATTCATACTTTTAATGTATAAAGTTTGGGCGGGGTCTTCATATTTTCATCCTGTACGTGGCCACATAAACCAACATCAAGATGTAGCGTTACACCGCCATATATGCTCACACTTGTCAAAGCATATTCTAGCCATAAGAATCCAGCTTTTCTGGATTCAAGAATTACAAGTCCGTCGTTCTTTTTCACTATCCTGAAATGGGAGTTGAAAATTAAATTTGAAACGAGATCACAAATTGAGTAACAAATGAGAATAGATTTTTTTCAAACTGTGAGTTGGTAGTGGTCTCCATATACCTGGAGATGAAGTTGAAAGGTCCATCAACAAACACCTGGTTTGATGGGTTTTCGATCACATCTCCATTGATTTTAACTGCCACTTTATGGTTCCTTGACAAAAATTCTAATTTATGGTTTTCCATAACCATCATCATATCTAAAGTTTCATCTGGTAGAGACTTCACAAAAATTGCGTAAGAAAGATGGACACTGTCTCCAGTCAGAAGAATCCACTCAGATGTAATAATTAACGGGACTGCGTCATTATCCTTTGTTAAAAGAACCTTGGGATATATTGTACAAATAGCTGCAAGTGAGGACACAAAAATTTATATACTCGAACTACATTAAAAGCATGTTGTGTTACGAGGAAGAGAAATTGTTCTGTACCAACGAGTGTAAATCTGCTGCACGAGATGCAGTCGCACATTCCACACTCTTTGGCGGATACCAAATTCTCTACCTCGTAGGATATGATATTGTATTTGCCCTATGTATTAATATGTCATTCCTGTGTCTGTGAAGCGTGAAAGTAGTTGAGGTTCACAACCCATGAGCTTCGAAGTTGGGCATGCGCATCAATCTGTATTATGGACCGTCCATTAGTAGTTTACTATTTATGCTGTCCAAAGGCGCTAATCCTGATGACTGATCAGTTCTTGTGGGACAGGTAACTGTTTAGCAAGTAGGAACTTTTTCCCCGAATTCACTAAAAATGCCATATTCTTTGCCCGCAATGGGATTAAACAAGCCCATCCCTCATCTGTGACATGTGAGCATACACACCGTGTGGTTTCGATGTTCTCCCATAGGGTGCCTCCCCAGGTTGCGGATAGGGGCGTGTCTCCCAGAGATGGGTAGTACCGGGGAAATCAAACACCCGGGGTGGACAAAAACCAGCTAGGGGAAGAAACCTCGAATGCTAAATCAAACATGAGTAGGTTTCTCAAAAACAAAATACCCCAAGGGAGTAAAAATCTCTCCGCTGGTTCCGATCGGGTGCAAGCCCCGGTGGCCGGTGCTGGTCCCAAGGATATTGAGGAAGATCAAAGGAACGTTATGGAGGCATAGCTGCTGGAGAGGAGCTTGAGCGAGGAAATGTTTTTCGGAGAGATTGCAGATTTGGAAGAAGTCATCACCGAGATGCGAAATTTTTGCAGGATAGACGCGAACATGTTCCTTCCTATGAGGTACGGCCTAGAGAAGGCACAAAGAAGGATCTACAAGGTGCAGAAATCTTTGCAGCACAGCGATGACAACGTGAGATACATAGCGACACAAGGAGAAGTAGTAACCGCCAAAATGTTCCAGGTGGCTCGGAAGACTGCCAAGAAGGGTTAGGATAAATCTGTGGGGACACAGACGGAAAAAGACGCCGGAAGAACTCTCGCCTTAACCCAAGGGAAGAGGCACCTACCGCAAGTCCCCCAGCCCTGGGCGCAAAGAGGCCAGCGCTCAAGAAGGCAAACACTCGAGGGCAGGTACCTCCACCTGTGGCATCGAGCTCAATGATGGAGAAACCACCAGTGGTGGTAAAGAAGAAGTCGAGGTTGGGGTGTTTGACCTCGACACACTTACAAAAAGGAGCGAGATTGTAGAAGCGATTGAAAAGCACTTCGGTGCTCAAATGAGAGGTGACGAGGTTAAGGTGAGTTCAACGAGAACGGCCTTCAGGGGCCTTCGTTGAGCTCAGTGAAGAGAAGTCAACAAGGCTTATATGCGGGGGACTTCTCAAAGTTGGATGGGTATCCTGTCATGTAAGGAAGAAGGTGCAGGTGACCCAGTGCTACCGCTGTCATGGCTACGGCCATACGGCAGCGGATTGCACCGATACCGACAGGAAGTCGTGTTGCTGGAGGTGCGGCAAAGAAGGACACAGGTCGGCAGAGTGAGCAAGTACTCCGCACTGTTCTTTCTGTGCTCTGAAAGGCGAAGGTTCCCGGACCAACCATCTTCCGGGAACCACGAGGTGCAAGGTGTACCGAGCGGTGGCAACAAAAGTAAAGCCTCGAGGTACTTTTATGTAGATTCCTGCCAAGATGTCGAAAACCGACACGTTGCCTGACACTGTTGCGCTACTGAGGACGCTGCGTATATCTTTGTAGGGTTACAAATAGGAGCTAGTGCAACCAGCCATGAACCAGAAGGATGCCGAGGCACGGTGTATTGGCCTCATTCCCATTTCTCTGAAGTAATGCGGAAGCGGTTCCGGGGAAATGGAACAATAGTAACCTCGTTATGGCATGAATATCTTTTGGAGAAATGCGACAGTCAGTTTCTTGTCAGTAAATTTAAATCATTGAATCCTATGATCGACCTGACGTAGATATTCCACTCAGAACAAAGCGAAACTTTATAATTCATCCAAAAATGAAACACACCTTGAAAATACTGAATTCTGAACCTGCTATTGCATCTGAGTGAATATGTCGATGTACTTAAGTCACAAAATTAGTGTATGCTACGCAAGAAGAAGCCGATTTTCACTTTGTGTGATCCATTGTAGAATGATGTATCATTTTGAACCGGTCTCTATGTGGACAATGAGCAGAATGCGTGGTGTGCTCATGCCCGAATATTGCTTGAACGCTCATTGCTGCTAAACTTTTGTGAATCTACATTTATTCTGATCATGACCGTTTATACAAAAAGCATAAGCTTACGTATATAGTTGTGGCCAACTGATATATTTTACGTAAATCATAAGAAGAGGAGATGGATTAAAAATGACAACTTTCTCCTAGCTTCACAGGCATAAGAATGCAGCATCTCCAAGCCTCTGTAAAAAAGGTTCCTTTTTGGAAATCCAAGTGGATTTTATCTTACGTATCAACATATCATCGTAAAGTGGCGTCAAATAGACATGAGTCGTATCCTTCAAAAGACTTGAAACTTCAGGTCCAATTGGAACTTCAAGGATACTAAAATCGGAACAGTTGTTACTTTTTACAACATTGATATCCATTGTGTTTTCCTCCATTGGGAAGAGGAATGATACCTTAACATAATTATCTTGTGGGCACCAATCACGTCTGAATCTAGGTGGCAGTAGAGTCCAAACATAATCCATCGTTGCAGTCAATGCCAAGGACATGTCTGAGGGTACCTGTTATTTCGTTCAGACATTAAAATTAGAATAAAATAAAAAATTCAATTTGTAACCATTCTTGAGAAATAATAAATCACCTCTTCCCAGTAGGCTTCCATAGTTACTTTCCTCATTTCTGTGAAGATCAAAGCATCACGAATACAATTCCAAGTCCTGGGCATAAGATGTTTTGGATTTGCAAACATATCAAGCTTCTGATCTCTAGCACAAGACTCTTCTTCCATGTTCACTGAACTTGAGTTCCTTGTTTGCCAGAATTTCTTCTTTTGTTCATCAGAAACCTCACCTTTTATATTAAGTGTTATTTTCGTATCAGGATATGAATCCCGTATTACACTGAAGCTTACTTTTGTGTTCACTTCCTCTTGCCCCATTCTTATTTTCAATAAATCATCATCAACTTCTGAATGAACCTCTTCTATTTCCAATTCCATCTGAAAATGAGGAGTAATTCCAAAATAGAGTGTAATGTATTAAAAGAAACTTTTATGGAGAGCGGAGAATGGAACACGTACTTTTAAGTCTCCCTCTCCTGGTGTTAGTCTAGTTAATGAGAAATTAATTTTATCCCTTATATAATCGTGAGTCAGATCGTGTTTCATAACCAGATTCCATGATCTCATTAAATCATTTGGATCGGATCCTTTAACATCAACTCTCATTAAAACTTCCTGGCTCAAATCATTCATTAAAAATAAAAGAGCTTCGGACCAATCTTTAACTCCGTTTAATTTCCAGTTTAAATCAATCACAACCTGCGTAGGAATAATGCAATGATAATAATCAATCAACGATTTTTATCGTCTATGAATGACACATGAAAAATAAATAGCAATACCTCTGAAATAGGGTAAATCGAACTTGGTTCCATCTTCAACAATTTTCCACAGGTTCCAACCTCTGGTGAGCTAATGTCATTCGAAATTTGCTGAGTTAGGGCCAAAAACATATGAACAAGCCAGCTTCCCCTAATCGAGAAATGTTTTCCTTAATATTCGATGAAATTTTAGCATTAATATCAAGAATCTACATATATGAGAGGAAAGCGATTCTCACCCATAACTTTTGTTCTCTTTCGCTAGAGACCTATACATCTCCACCAAGTACTTTGTTGGAGTCAAACCATTCTCACAATCGAAAATCGCACTTGTGTAACGGAGACCAGTATCCATACAATCGAAAACTTTCTTGAAATACTTCCTATGTTCAATACCGTTTGTTATAACTTCATGATGTTTGCAGGTACTACAATGTTTCTCTAAAAGACCATTTCCGTCTCCAAAAATAGATACATGATTCATTGCATAAACTCGTACTCCCGAGACAGATAATTTTGGATCAGGAAGTCTCGCTAAAGTCAAAATTGCATTCCAATCAATAACTTTTGAAAAACTCATTTGTGATGGTTTGATGATAATCCCCAAGGGAAAAGCAACATCAGTAGCTGTGACTCTGTCCACAGAATGCCAAACATCAGCGATCGGATTATAGACAGACATTTTGTGTTCTCCGTGTCTCCAAATTCTTGGATCAATTTCTAAGTTGATATACTTATTTGGCTGTTCTTTCATATTCAGTCGTAAAGATACTGCATAGGGAATAGCAGTTCCCATTACGGCGGGAACTCCTAAATCTGTCGGAACATGTATCTGGTAAAGATTGTGGTACATGATGTGTTGCCAGTTCAGTAGACAGTTTTCCTTCATGCTTGACATATCTTGAAAATCGCTCAAGAGGTTTGCCTTGCTATTACGATCATAATGGTTTACCATAGTAACTCGACCGTGCATGAAGAGAAATATATCAGCAAATAACTCTTGATCCTTTAGATGAAGGTCTTCGGCTGCCTGCAGGAGAATTTTTTTCACTTTTTCGTCCGCAACATCCAAGTTAAGGGTTTCCCCAAATGACGGAGTATCTCTAGCTGAAGAAAAAAGGCCGAGGCCGAATAAATTTGTATTCCATTGAATCTATAGGACACAATTGCATATCATTAGAAATTATTAAGAGTAATTAAAAGTTATTATCGTTTCGAATTCTTCATATAAATATCTCTTACGCCATGTTGATAAAACATTTTCCGACCAATAGAACTGATGTGCATGATGTTTCCCATGTTTGGAAGTCCCATTCCTTCAGTCATGAAGAGATTAGCTACAACAGCCTCCCCATGTCCATACTTTGGATCATTGTACTCCATACTATGAAAGGCAGATAACGACATTTTTCCATTCCTAGGTCTCGTGAAACGCAGTATCTTCCTCGCTATTTCACTTACTGCTTTCTTGCATGGACTGACCGAGTCAGCCAAACTCTTCAATGAAGTATGATAGTAATGATGGAGGTGTGGATTTTTCTCAGAAACCATAAACCAATAGAGGTTCATCATATCATTTGTGTTTTGCAAATTTGTCATGAGGATCAAACAAGCTGTTAACCTGGCTTTCAGGGATTCTTTAGGATTAGCTAGAATGGGCCAAATGTGAGCTTGTATGTACAGACTATCACGTGGTACAACATTGAGAATGGACCACAATGCTGTTAAACGTATTTCCTCTGGTCTTTCTGGGAATGAGACATCTTTTTTTATGATAGGCATCAAAAGTTTTTGGACATTGCCCACCCTGATGTTCCTGATTGCCATCAGGTATACTACCTTCATTTCGTATAGTGGCTCATCTGATTTAGAATACAGAAGGGGGTAAAACATTGCATAAAAGTGAAACAAGATGGATCCTAGAAATTAGATTAAAAACATTCTGAAGATTTTTTGAGAGCAAGAAACTTACTTATGACTTTATCCAAGAAGTCATGCAAGTACTTATCAAGTTTTAATGGATTCTTTTCAACCTTAGCCTCCATCTTTACAAACATGGGCTTGTATGTTTTGTATATCAAAGAAGAGAAGCAAAGGATGCCAGCCTTTCGAACTTCAGTATGAACATTGTCACCAAAGTTCAGCAAATCTTTCATTTCCGAAAGCAGCTTTTCAGAAGGGGTTCGAACAAAAGACGGGAGATTTTTCAGCAATTCGACTGTTGATGATTTAGGAAGATCATTCTTTTGGATGAGGTTCCTGACAAATAGGCTGGACGCAGTCGTACCAACATGAGGTAGCATTTCTAGAAACAGGTTCCTGAAATAATGAATGATTCATGAATTGACGTTTTACAATTATTGGTTCTATTGTTGCACTATTAAAAGGTACGAACTTGACGGTTATTTCTCGTTGAGTTTTGTCACCTTGAATGACATTGAATACCTGTTCTAATGATCCTGAATCCATCTGAGACATCGTTCGCAGAAGTCGGTTGATCGCTTGACCATGTTTCCATTCTGGATCTCTCATCCTTATGTGGTTTTCATCAAGATAATCAGCAGCCTCTTCTAACATTTTTTTCAATTTTGGCATCAAAATGTCCAATTTAACGATATGTCGACCATGAGTTACGTCTGGTGCTGCATGTAGAGCATAGTTGCCACTTGGTGGCTTGTATGACACATTTTGGCTCAAGGGCACATGCTGGAAGTTCATTGCGGGTAACTTCATGTCTGAAATAGACATCATCTTCTCAAAAATGAGAGTTTGACTGGAAATTCAATTTGCGTTTGTGAGTAGACGATAATTATTTAAATGATAATTATTGAGTAATTAATAAAATTAGCACTAATCTTGATATATAATATAACAAACTACGAACTTTGTCAAGATATAGTGAGCTTCAGATCGGTAAAGCCAAGGCATGTAATTGATGTTTGACTGCCCTACAAATTTCTTTATAAAAATATCATCCTCAATTCTTTCAATTTCATAATCTTTGAAAGAAGATGTCACCATATCTTCCTAAAGAATGAAAAATGCAGTAGTAATCCCTTACAATATTAAAGAATCCAGCAGAGATATTCTCTCTGAATACCTCAACATCAACACAGCCTATATCCTCCACCAAGTTGTACTCATTTTGAACAAATTCTGAACATTTCCTGGGTTCATACGTCTTCATTATACGGAAGTGGTTCTCCTTTTCTCTCATTGGAACAACGTACACGTCCATTTGACACATTCCATGGATTGTGCGCTGGTGGTAACAACCAAAGAGAACATTAGTTTATGAATTGGGTGTTCCCATCAGTCGTTACCTACCTCTTCCGAAATGAATTGATGAGTCTTCATATCAGATCCAAAGTTTATCATAGAAAAGTCAAGCTGCACAGAAGTTGCTATTGCATGTTTAATGTTCCTTGACCAGTCACTCTCTGATTCTGAAATCTTAACTCCATGAAGCTGGAAAATATGCAAATGTAATAGAATTTTCATCAAATATTGTTAAATAGATTTGAGATAACCAAATGATTCACCTTGCCATTATCATCATATACGACCATAAACGGGTCTTGAAGAACTCTAACAGAATCAGACGTGGGATGGCTACGACTAATTTTTCCATTGTAGTCAGTCTCACCATTGAACATGCCATGTTCAAGATCTGCCAAGGCCACGTAGAAGGAATTTCGATTTTCCGAATCATTCAAAACGTGTCTTACGTAAAAAAGACCCTCTAATTTAAATTGAGATGCATAAGGTTTCGGTTCTAAAGTTCCGACCTTGACATCTGCAGTGTACTTATAAACGATAGTTTTTCCGTGTGGAAAATGCACTGTTGAAGAAAGTTGAATAATAATATGAAATAAGCAGTAGAACGACTGGATATTATCAATTCTACAAAAGATAAGGGTTATTTTCTGGTAGAGGATTATGAGATTGATCACATTTACAAGTTCTACAACAAGCGATTTATATTCTTGTTCTACATTTATAAATTATTGAAAATTGTATCTACACGGAGGAACACAAACACCACTGATTCTTGCGTTTGACACGACTCAGTCGTGTTTGGTGTCAAAAAAGCGTCCAGACACCACTGCACGCTGCGTACGCATCATTTATTAGTGGTCACGCACGATTCATTAGTGTTCACGCAGTGGCCAGTGACGTACGCAATAAAGATAAAAACACGACTGAGTCGTTCGTGTGCGTCACTGGCCATGGTCTACGCACGAATGGTTAGTGCGTGCGCAGCACTCACCGACGTGCGAATCTTTTAAAGAATCGCGCTGACTCGCATAAAGTTTTTCGCCCTGAAGTCTCATGAGCATCGGCTGTTACATTGGCAATTTACAAAACAATAAAGAATCACGCCGCTGCTCATGAGACTTCAGGGCAAAAAACTGTATGTTGGTCAGCGCGATTCTTTGAAAGATTCGCGCATCGGTCAGTGCCGCGCACGCACTAACTATTGATGCGTAGACTATGGCCAGTGACACGCATGGACGACTTAGTCGTGTTTTTATCTTTTTTGCGTAAGACATCACTGGCCACTGCATGAACACTAATAAACCGTGCTTACGCAGCGTTCCGTGGTGTTTCGCAAAATTTTTTCCAGCAAATATTACCCATTGGTGTTTTGGTTTCTCCGTGTAGGGTGATCGTGTACATCGATGAGTTTTCCGAAGTTCATGGTAAATGGCTTGGAACCATTTGCGGAAATTTCTTTCTATTACAGAAGTGAAATATCAGTCTGTGGGGACCGAAGAAACATTTGTATTTCCTCCGGAAACACACCAAAATGATCTAGTACATTGCCTTGACATGCGTCATGCATACAATTTTTTATCATACGGACAACCGAGATTCGACTTGAGATGCATGTGAAGTGGGTCGGAAATCGAGTTTTCTACCCGAGGGAAGAAAGTGACAGATCAATATAAATGACGATGTTTTGTTTGCATTGATATGTCACTTTCTTCGCTCGGTTTGTAAACTCGATTATCGATCCGCTTCACGAGCATCGATAGTCGAATTTCCGTCAAAAAATTTCCTTCTCATTGGAGTTAAGAGACATCCTAGATGGAATTGTTCATGACTGAAACATTGATTTAAAATTAAGGTTCCATTTATTTGAAGAAAACATAATAATTCAAATATACTAAACTAATTATAAAACTAGACTAACCTGGAACCGCATACGCGAGGGCCAGATACGCCAGTATCAAACCTGAAAATTTCAAAAATACTACAAAATGTATCTTTCAAGTTATTGATGATGAATTCATTTTGTATATCCTCCCACAAAGATACTAAGGTAGCTCTCAATAATTACGTTAGGATGATTCTAGAAATTATTGACACCCCCTCCTCCTTTTCACGTGAGATTTTTTTTAGTTCTCAAACAAGAGAGGATAATAGGATCTCTCAAATTTCTGATATCTTGTTTATGATAGATATTTTTGTTTCACTATTCGAGATCCCAAAAAATATAAAAATATTGCCAGTGTTTTTCTGCCTGACTGCCTGTCTCTCTGTTTGTCTATCTGTATATTTATTTTGTTATCCGAATGTTGCAGCTCCGCTAAATTTTGAGGGATTTGAGAAATTCTACAAAAAGATTTGCAAATCATCATGATGATATTTCAAAATCTAATTAAAATATAAACATGCGTAAGAAAATAAACGCATTTTCTTTCTTTGAGAAAAATAATATTTCGAGGTGGTGCAAGCCCCATGAAATTTAACACGTATTTTCTATAAGAAAAAATGAAGTTTTTGTAAATTTCATTCAGGATTCCTAATATTAGGTGGATCAAGCTCGAAATTCAAGATTTCTCTTCACAATTAGTCACAGAATGCGTATAAAATATTACTCTTCGAATATCATCCCTATAAGTCCGTTTCATAGGGTCCCGAAAACCTCCATAAGTAAACAAATAGGTTTTACGAGTTTTTGGCGCTAATTAGGATTTTTTTGCGGTTTTTTAAAGCAGATTGTTTCGAATACATATAATACTACTTAATACTTATAACACCGGCACCAAAAAAAAAGTGGTCTTTACAAGAAACAAGACCCATCTACCCCATGTATTTTGACGTGCTGAATCCGAATCTGAGGTCCGTTTGTTCAATATACCTCCAAAATTTTGTTTATACCGAGAAAAATGGCGGAAAATTGTATTAAATTGCAAACAACCACTGATCAAGACGTGGAAAAATTTTTTCGGTTCTGCAAAAGATATTTTTATTATGTAATTTATTCCGCTGAATCCGAATCTCCAGTTCTTTAGTTCATATCTACTGGAAATTTCGCTGAAATTGAGGAAAATCGACAAAAAGTGATGAAAAATTAAAAAAATCGGTAAGAACGCATTAGATCGGTGTAATAAAGTAACATAAAAATTTATTCTGAATTGTATCAATTGAATTTTCCATATAGTTTGATCCGCTAGATCCATATCTGTAGTTTGTTAATTCGTATCTACTTAAAATTTTGCTCAAATCGAGAAAAATCGACAAAAAATGATGAAAAATGCAAAACATCGGTAAAAGCGCGTTCAATCGGTGTAATAAAGTAACATAAAAATTTATTCTGACTTGTATCAAATAAATTTTTTATGTAGTTTGATCCACAGAATCCAAATGTGCAGTTCGTTAGTCCCTATACCCTCAAAAATTTCGCTCAAATTGAGAAAAATGAGAGATTTCTTGAAAATCGTAAACAAAAATTCCCAAAAATGGTGAAAGATAGCAAAAAAATGTAAAGAGTGTCATTCAAGAATTTTGACCACGTAGTATCTCCCTTGTATACAAAACGAAGTTGCTTTAGCTCATACTTTTCCACTGATTTTCATTTTCTTCTGCTAGTTTAGTACCTGCTGCTGCCTTTTCTCCTTTTTTCTCTTGGTTAAGAATCTGGTCTCCCAGGTTAAGAGGGGAGTAGTCGAGATAAGAATGTAAGAAAGCCATTTTATAACTCATCAAGTAACCCAAGTTTTTCAAATTTTCCAACATTTTTTCGACTATTTCTTCATAGTTCTCACACTTTTTTCCCCCTAAAAACTTATCACGAACAGTTTTGAAGCTTTGCAATGCAGCTTTCACTGTGTCAGTCATTCTTGTGATGAATGTTTCGTCTTCAAGTTGAGTGCGAATTAAAGGACCATCAAAAATACCTTCATTTAATTGAGTATCACTTATAACGGGAAACTTTTCTCCTCAATACTAGAAACAATCGCCATCTTTATCCAGAGCTCTGACTCTATTTGAAGACGAAACATTCATCACAAGAATGACTGACACAGAGAAAGTTGCATGGCAAAGCTTCAAAACTGTCCAAGATAACTTTTTAGGGAATGGAAAGAGTGGGGACTATGAAGAACTAGTCGAAAAAATGTTTGAAAATTTGAAAAACTTGGGTTACTTGCTGAGTAGTATCATGCCTTTCTTACATTCTCATCTCGACTAGTCCCCTCTAAACCTGGGAGACGTCAGTGAAGAACAAGGAGAGCGATTTCATCAACATATAAGTGTAATGGAGTGTTGATACCAAAGAAGATGGAATGTTAACATGATGGCAGATTTTTTGCTGGATGCTGAAGAGAAACAACAAGACGAATAGCAAAAAGAGGAAAAGAAACCGTTGCATAGGTCATTTGAAGAAAAAAGATTTCGTTACAAGAGAAAAAAGGAGAAAAGGCAGCAGCAGGTACTTAACTAGCAGAAGAAAATGAAAATAGGTGAAAAAGTATGAGCTAAAGCAACTTCGTTTTGTATACAAGGAAGATACTACGTGGTCAAAATTCTTGAATGACGC
>WSXT02247825.1:4764-15241 GCA_011762715.2 Neuroterus valhalla | reverse complement strand
TTTATTTCAATCAGGAAAAATAACTATAAAAATAAAATAATAAAATTTTTGAAAAAATGACTAATGCTAACATAGAACATTGATAGAGAACAGTTTTTCACCCAAAAAATTCCTGTAAATTTTTTATAATTTTTCCCATTGGACACGTAGTTTTGGTTTGAGTCGTAAAAAATGAAATGTGAAATTAAAATATTGGATTTCATGAAAAACTACACAACATGTGAAGAAAATTAGGTGAAAAAACTTCTCCACCGTTTTGGACAAACTTTGATCGAGTGCGCAGCACGAGACAGGCGATGAGAATGTATTCGGTAAAGCCAGAGAAGCTTTAACAAAAGAGAATTCACATTCATCAAATCAAAGTAGTTGACGTTTTGCTTTAAAGTTTCAAAAGCTTTGCATATAACAGTAGGGAAGTACAAAGGCCGAGTGCGTAGCGCGAGGTAAAATCATAACCGAGCGCGGAACGCGAGGTAAGATAACCATCGAGCGCAAAGCGCGAGATCCGAAAGACGCGTGCCCTAGGCGCGCTGCGATTGAAGCGAACCGCGCAGGAGGTGCGCGATGAGAATGTGTCCGCGCAGCGGGCAGATTATTTTTTAAATTTTTATGCAAAACACCTGGAAATTGGTTCGAATCTACAAAAAAATACACGCATTTTTTTTGCTTTGAAAAAAAAAACATTTAGAAGTGGCGCAAGCCCCATGAATTTCCACACGTATTTCCCATAAGAAAAAAATACGTTTTTGTAACATTTATTAAGAATTCTTAATATTAGGTGAATCGAGTTCGAAATTCACCATTTCTTTTTAGAATTAGTCACAGAATGTGAATAAAATATTACTCATTAAATATCACCCCTATAAGTCTGTTTTATAGGGTCCCAAAAAACCCCCATAAGTAAAAACATGGGTTTTTCGAGTTTTTGGCGCTAATTATGATTTTTTGCAGGTTTTTACGCAGATTGTTTCAAATACATGAAATACTACTTTGCACTGATAAATAGATGTTTATTTTGATTGTTCAAACAATTTATAACTTTTTCATCAACTTTCTCTTAGAAAAGGGTTAGAAAGTTAAGGTTTTTTCTGAATCTTTCAACTTATTTTTAAAGTTTCACTTAGAATAATGCAACAAAGTTGCAGTTTTTTTAGAAATTTTCAACTTCTTGTTCACTTTTCACTTGAAGTAAGTAATTATTCAATTTAAATTAGCAAAAATAATTGTTTAAAAAAATCGCAAATGCCTATAGCTTTCTTCTTCTAGATTTATACTACATAGTTGCAGTTTTTTGCTGAAATTTTTCACTTCTCATCACTTTCCAATCAAATTGAAGTAATGAATATTTCATGTTTAAAAATAATTGTTCAAACTATTTATTATCATTGCCAATGATATTTTCTTGGCTGAATGATATAAACTTGCGGTTTCTTCTGAAATCTTTAATTTCTACCAACTTTTCACTCGAAATGAGTTAATATTTAATATAATTGAACAAAAATAATTGTTTGAACAAATTATTATTGTTTATGGCTTTCTTCTCTTGGATTAGTGCTGAAAAGTTGTTCTAAAGTCTTAATCTTTTTGTCCACTTTTCAGTTAGTGAGATAATTAACGCGAGCTAACAAACATGCTTATTTAAACAATTTATTATTGTTTATAATAATTTTCTCTTAGATAAGTGCTAGAAAGTTGTGGTTTTCCTGAATAGCTTAACTTCACTCTAAATCCCTTGGACCAATATTCCGGTCCATTGAACTGGAATCCTGGTCCAAGTAGCGGTAAAAAAAATCGGGTCCAATTGGACCGGGATTCTCGTACTCTTCCTGGCCTAAGCTTAGGTTACTTTCTGGACCATTAAACCAGAAAGTCGTCCATTCGACCGGAAAGTTAGTCCATTGGACCAAAATCGCCGGTTTGGTCAATGCTTGGACCAGAATTTCGGTCCAAGGGATTTGGAGTGTTTGCACTGAATGGAATTTGAATGAAATTCAATCAGATTGAATTGATTCAGATGTTGGTTGAATTAGATTGTTTTTTATTTAAAATGAAATTTTTTTTCGGAATATCAACCCACATATGCTTGATTAAAAATGTGTATTTTTAGGTCGAAAACTTCTTTCTTCAAAACTCAGTTTTTGCGTTGGAGATCCATAATTTCAGTAGAAAATTCGAAATTCAAATTTCAGTGAATGAATTCAGCTTTTTTGTTGCAATTGGTTCTTTTTTTAACATTGGGAAAAGAACAAAAACAGTTTACCTAAAACAATAAAATACTATTTAAAATATGATACTCTCTGATGTTTATTCATTATTTTTCACAACTAAAAAGGTAAAGAAAAGTTAAACATTTCAGAAAAAACCGCAACTTTTTAGCACTAATCTAAGAGAAGATAGCCATAGACAAAAGAATTTTTTAAAACAATTTTTTTGTTGAATGAAATTAAATACTAACTCACCTCAAGTGAAAAGTGGGCAGAAAGTAATAAATTTCAGAAAAAAACAAAAGTTTCTATCATCAAGCAAAGGAAATATTATTAGCAATGATAATGAATTGTTTAAACAATTATTTTTTTGAACATGAAATAATTATTACTTTAGTCCAATTGGATAGTGATAAAAAGTTGAAAATTTCAGGAGAAAACCGCAACTATGTAGTATCAAACTAGAAGAAGATAGCTATAAACATTTACAATTCGTTTAAACAATTATTTTTTATAAAAAAAATTAAATAAATACTCACTTTAGATGAAAAGTGGACAAAAAGTTGAAAATTTAAGAAAAAAACCGCAACTTTGTTGCATTATTCTAAGAGAATTTTGTTATAATCAATAACAAATTGTTTGAACAATTATTTTTATTAATTTCAATTGATTATTACCTTGCTTTAACTGAACCTTTCAAAATAAGTTGAAAATTTCAGGAAAAATCTTGACTTTTAAACTCTTCTCTAAGAGAAAGTTGATAAAAGAGTTATAAATTGTTTAAACAATCGAAAATAACATTTACTATTCAGTACAAAGTAGTATTTTATGTATTTGAAACAATCTGCGTTAAAAAACTTGCAAAAAAATCATAATTATCGACAAAAACTCGAAAAACTAATTTTTTCACTTATGGGGGTTTTTCGGGACCCTATAAAACAGACTTATGGGGGTGATTTTTGGAAAGTAATATTTTATTCGCATTTTGTGACTAATTGTGAAGAGGAATTATGGATTTCGAACTCGATTCACCTAATACACCTAAATGTTATTTTTTTCAAAACAAAAAAAAATGCGTTTATTTTTTTTGTGGATTCGAACAAACTTCCAGGGGTTTTGCATAAAAATTCGAAAAAAAAATTTTAATGCATTTTTAGACCACTCTATTGTTTACTCTTCCAATAGGGTTCAGGAAACGTGTTTGGATACCTGATCAGTGGTTTGTCTCAAAGATAATCGGCGAGTTAAAAGTTCGGATGATGGCTCTTAAACTCCAAGGGGAATGTTGTAACACACCGTGCCATAATTGCATCTCCACCCTCGACATTATGGAACTGGTTTATTAATGAATTATTATGAAAGAGAAAAATATCATTCTTTATGGTCAGGATGCCACTCTATTAGGAGGGCGTATGTCAGAGAGGATCACAGTTTAATGGAAACGATGTTATGATTTTTTTTTCCTTTTCGTTAGATTTATTTATTTCCAGATTATCACACACTTTTGACATACTCTGTTTCATGAAACACAGTGGACTGATTTCATGTATGAATTTGGGCATTATGACCATGGTGATGGAATTTATTTATTTTTGTAGCAAATATAAGTATACGTATACTACTCAGTCAGGTGCAGCTTATTCTTTGAGATATTTGTATTTCATAAGAACAGGCTGAGTGCGGTATGTGAACAATTAATAGTAATCCAAGTGACTTTTATTCCGCAATAGGAAGATCAACGGCATCTTAAAAGATAATATGTTGTGCAAGCCATAATGTATTACGACTAAGCACTTGTAAGCTAATGTGCTACCTTGTTTGAAGTATTATATTCTTCATTTATTGGCGGACAAAAATAGATAAGATTACATAAAATCATTATCAATGAAGGATCTGAGAGAAATTGTCAGCTTTAACAAATGAAACAAATCCATCTTTGTCAAGTTCTTGTGTAGTCAAAAGGGCAAAAATTAAAAACTGCACGGAAAAAATAGGTTTTCGAAATTCCCGTTAACTGTCAACCACTTTTGGATATGCAGAACAGTTCGTGAAACTTTTATTAATTTTTTCCATAATCTCGTGCACTGTTTATTAAATTTTCTTGAACCTCGACTGAATTGTTCATTTGTTTTGCAAACTCCAAGAAAATACAATGAACCAAGCACGAGATTCTATAAATAGTTCATGAAAGTTTCACGAACTTTTCATCCTATCCAAAAGTGGTTGACAGTCAACGAAAAATTCGATAACTTATTTTTTCCGTGTGAACGCAAATTCCTTCTATGAATAGGTGTATTATTTTTGAAAAGAATAAAATTTTAGAAATAATTGTGAACTACATATCGTATATTCTTCCACATTGAGTGTCACAATTAATGGATTTTTTTATTCGATTGCCTAGAATGGATGTTGTCTGCGTCTCTGACTAGGTCTCGGATTGGGTGAGTGCTGTAACGCGTGCCGCGGCGAATGTGAGTGCATGGGCGAGTGCGCGGGTAAGTAGGTGGACGAGTTTGATGACGTGTACGAGCCACGTGACGTCAGTGAGCTTGATGACGTGGGTGAGCTTGATGAAGTGGGCGAGCTTGATGACGTGGGCGAGCTTGATGACGTGGTCGAGCTTGATGACGAGTACGAGCTTGATGGCTTGGGCGAGAGAAAGTTCACAAAGGAATGATCATATAATGGATGGACATTTTTGCCGATATGAATTCCAACAATATACACAGGATCTATTGCTACATCATTGAAACTTCCAGCGATCAATGGAATAAGATTACCATATCCATCTCCGTAAAAATCAGCATTAACTGTTTCAGTTTTCTCCGCTTCAAAGCGTGAAGATAAACCTAAATCTGCAAGGACAAGTACCATAATTATTATGGTTGACATTGAAGTTGAGCAAAAGCTTGGCATATAACATGCGAAGCAGACAATAGATACTCAAGTTAATCATTCGGGATGATTATATCGGCCTTCTGCGATGATTGAATCGACCCTGAAGCATGTACGAGTTGACCATCCAGGACAGGGGTGTCCAACACAAGGCTGGACGCGCTTCTCCTTTCTTCCCTTCTCCGAGCGCTTCTCCGAAAATTCTCTTCTCGTTTCCCCTTTCCACATCGCACTCACCGCATGAACGCATTCAAGGTGGTAAGAGAGGGGATTGATGAGTGACAGTTATTTACACCGTTGCTTACGCGTTGGACACCTCTGATCCAGGATGATTAAATCGACACCCTTAGATGTTTCGGATGATCATCCGGAGGATGTAGTCAATAATCCAGGATAATCAAATCGTCTCTTCAGGTTGATTGAATCCATCCTCTGGGGTGTTAAAGCTGACCATCCGGGATGATAAAGTCAACCATCCGGGAGATCAAGTCGACCCTCCGGAATGATCAAATTAAACATCTTGTTTGAGTCTTTCGAGATGGTCAGCTTGACCATATCTTGGCCATTTCAATTTATTTTCTGAGGAACGCGGTTAGAACTTTAACTATCTCCGCTGGCACGATCGATACAAGAACTGAAGAACAATTTAATTCTTTGCGTTATTTTTACCTATCATTTGAAATAAATCAATTGTGTTCCAGTTCTGTTTCAGTATGTTCGTCATCGTTGTTTTCTTAATGAAACTATTCTTCCCGTGTACAGTCGAACATCGATGGATATTCAGACCGGCCATTTATTTTTCTTCATGATCAGACAATTTCTACACGGATATTATAGACGTATCCAGTGTAGAAATCAGCCTTATGACTGTTTTCTTGAAGGAATTCCAGAATTTCAAGTATGTTCAAGAATGGTTTGATAATTTTTTTTGTAACGAGTTAAGGTATGATACTATATTTTTATATTTACCAACAGAACTAAGAAAAACAGCTAAGATAAAGAGAAGACGACTAATGACGATACTCATTTCTTGAACAGCAAGTGTAAAACTGTACTGAATGTATCTTACAAAATCTTTTACCATTGCACATATATAGAATATAGTGAATGCTATCTCATGCGTTGGATTATTTTTGAAATTTGAAATATTTGTATTTCATAAATTATTTTCTTGAGCAAAGTTCCTATTATTGCGCAATCGAATGATCAACATCACAGAAAACGGTGTGACCATTATTATCGTTACAGCTGATTTTGTTATATTCGCAAAAAAAACAATAATATAGGAATCGAATTGAAATAGGATAACTTTCTTCCTACAGAGATTCCTTCTCAAAAAATGAAGAAAATCATTTTTTTATTAACGCGCCATGCAGGAAAAGAAAGCTGATTATAATAATTGTTACACCTTGAACTTAGGAAAATATTTCTGGCTTTGAGCGAAATTGGAATAAAGGACCTCGTTCAAAGAATTGAGTCTTATATTCAGCCTTTCTTTAGCCAAAATCTGAACAGAATTTACTGAATATAATGTAAATCTATTTTGAGCTACTACAATAAGTTAAGGTATTATTTTTCACTGTGGAAATAAATTTTTGTAGAATTCCGTTAACTTATTATCTTTCATCTCAAATGAAATAATTGAGAAAATAAAAAATTCTTCTTTATACAACCATTGTTTACAATTTCATCATTCCGATAAGAATTTTATTTGCTGAATTTTACATCTCATTTTTATATTATAAGTGTTGCAGGTATTAACTCCGTCTTCCTTTACTGTAGGAGAAATGAGTTTTTTTCGAAAATAGTTAACTAAACTAGACAGCTAAACATGCGAATTGGATTTCTAACCAAAAAATGTTTGATGCTTAATAATGATAATTTAAAATTCTGACTGATTCTGTTCCGATCCTCTCTTCGTGATCTTTGATTTTGAGATACATATCGAGCAATAAGAAGGTTCATTAAACGGAATTGGAATTTCATTTTTCAAGAATATGTAGTATATAACATCAAATTCTTATGAGAAAACACCGTAATGTGCTAAAATGACCGTTATTTTTTCAATCTAAAGCTTTAAAGTTAGGAAAAATTGTTTGGACAAAATTTTTCAAAATTTTTGGAAAAAGTCACGTAGAATTAAAATGATGACCCAAAGACGCTTTTTTCTTAGTCTCTACTCATATATGGGGCATTATTTCTCAAGTGTACCCATCTTGTAAAATGACTTTCTCTGATCGAACTCAAACTTGAGCAAAGTGTAGTCCTACTAGGCAGTACTTTATGGGAAAATCTTTTTTTCGATTGGATGAAGATTGGCAGGGGCGGGGGAGGGGGAATTTTTGATTCTGTGCTGGTAGTCCCTATTTCGAATGTACTAAACTGCTTTCGTATTTTTTAATGTCTATCGAATAGTTATAACCACATTTTCAATAATAAAATTGAAAATTGAACCCTTTTTTTCAAAATTAAAAATATTTTGGACTTTTTTTCGATTCTGACCTGTTTTTTTTTGGGCTCAAAATAAAGATCAGGGGGTTTCCTTTGTAAGCCGTAAAGCACAAAATGTCGTTTTTTTGTTTTTGTTTTCGAGAAATTAAATAAAGAGTAATGCGGTGCGCACCGCATTACTTTTTCGGACTAATTTATTGTGTGAATTATGATTATTCGTTGTTTGCAGAACTTTCCATGATCTGTATGAGGAAATTTATAACATGATTTCAAATATTATACATAATACTGGTTTACAAAAATTTGGTTTTTGTAATTTTTCAAGTAAAATGAATACTTATAGTAAAACATTGATACTTTATACTTTCAAAATGACCGCCAATACATGAATAGTTCCAAATCACGCCACTAGGTGGCCAACAATAAATCCCTCTCACTTGTAAGACAGACACCAACGTAAAAACTACTTTTTCGGAATCAGGAGATCTCAAAACGTGGAAATTTAATAAACTCCGTGAAAGTCGATTTTCAAATGAAACCAATACCTTCTCTTTATGATGAGAATGTAAAAAGTTCAACAACACATGAATAATAATAATAGAGATATATTTTGACACATTTGAATTTGCAGGTTCCTATATAATTTATTAGCGTAAAAATATGAGCACAAACGAGAATTAAGAAAATTAATTTTTAAATAATTTAAGAAATAAAAGAAAAACTCAAATATGGAAAAGAATCAAATTTTCATCAAGTGATTTGAACATATTTATAAAAATTAGAAAACATACAATTAGCAATGATGAAATGTGTACCCACAAGTGCATAATATTTATAAAAAAGATACACACAAACTATCGAATAGTTGAATAAATAAATCGGATCGATGCAAAAAATACAAAAACTCTCTTTTGAATTTTATGAATGATTAAAAATGGAGTTTAAAAAATTAAATATCAATTGGATGGAAATTTCTATCTAGGATCACTGCAAAATAATGCAAAAAATTACTATTTTCATCTAGAAACCTAAACAACCGATCAAATAAGAGGCCATCTGCTCCGCACACATAAAAAATCACACACAGCCCTTTGGTAACACGAAACCTAATCCCGATCCAGACGTACGCACACAACAGTGACACGGTTACGGGTTACGGGTTACAGAGTAACGGTAACGTTAGAGATTTTTATATAGGAAAACTCGGGATCAGGCCTTAATCCATAGATCTATAAGACCTCTCACATCGCTCCCTGCAAACAGTTGTGGACGATTTTTCTGAAAAGAGTTCTGGTCCAGTATATTTAGATTTTATTATTGCAATTCATTGGGTAAGACAAATTTTTTTTGCCATCTTCAGGATACCATATAGGAAGCTTAAATCCAAGTTTTTGACCATCAAGCCTCTGCAGGTTGTCCGCCATTCTGAATTAAGGGGTGATTTCTTGTATCGAGAGAGAAATGTTTGATTTTCTTTCAAAGTATTGTAATAAAATTTGAAAATTTATTGAGGTATCAATTTTTTGCTTCAAAGCTTATCCTTGCTGATGGACTGAACAAAAACTTTGAAGATACACCAATTTTCGATCAAATTAAAAATCTTAAAAAATTAAAATAACTGCGGAAATTGCGCTTTGATTTCAAAAATTGTAGTTTCCAACTAATGAATTTGGTCTAATATAGATTTGTACTGAATGATGTTGATTTAACTTACTTCTAAAACTATAATATCAAGTTAGTGAAATAAACGATATAAAATAATAAGCTTATTCATTCATAGAAGTTTTTGTTTCAGTTCATCAATAAATATTCACTTTCCAAAACAAAATTCTTATAGAGCTCAATGAATTTTCGAATTTTTTTCCCCACAGTGGAAAAAAAATCCAAAACTCTTCTGCCCAAAAGTTTCTAAATCGCGTGAATTATCTTAAAAGTTTTCTCGAGAAAAATACTGAGGACAAAATACTGAGGCAACGTTGAAACTTTGAGGTGTAAAATTTTTTGATTTATCTTGAGAAATCACCATGGCAATTAATTTTTCTCAAAGAAAGAAGCGAAAATTTTCTATTGTAAGGTTAAAACTTCACCTACAAAATAGAAGAAAAATTCGAACGATTTGAGAATTCCCAGCCGAATTATTGATTTATAAAGAATCTTGCATCTTGCAATGAAGGAAAATCGACTTTTTTGTCGATATTTTAAAAATTCCCTACGATAAAAAAACTAAAATTGAAGCAAAAAGAAAAAACACGTGTCTCATCGATGTTGATAGAGATACTGTCAAAAATAACCACGCGAAAAGAATCTAGAAATCAATATGATGCAATCGAAAAGCTTCAGAATTTTGAAAAGTTTGGATTTCTATACTTCAATAAAAATGTAAAACATCTTTACTTTTGAAATTCTCAGAATTATTCATTTTCAGTTTTCAGAAACGATATTGTGATATTTTTACAATGAATAATTTTTTATAAGGATTATAAAAAGGTTTTTGTCGATCGTCGCATATTATTATTATTTCGGAAAGACCTAAAGCCTCCTTTCAAATAAAACAATCACTCATGGTTGGTTGTCTGCACGAGATGCCTCTCACCGGGATGCCTCATCCCGGTGAATAAAGAATTGCTCTCATGGAAAAAAGTTTTAAACAAAAAGTGAAGAGGATCGTGTGAGTAACAACTTTCGTCTCAAAAGTTTTGCAATAGCATCGAAATCAAAAAAGATATTCGATCTAAAGAAATTGTCAACCCTTTTTTTATTTTTATAATCAATTTTTAAGCAACAAATGAGCAAAATACGAGGACAGACATTGTCCTGATTTTTCTATTTTTTACATTCTCATCGGAGAAGGTATTAGATCAGTGCAAAATTTGCCCCCCAGCCCCCCCCCCCCCCCCCCGCCCCTCCGCCTCGCCGCGTCCTCCCCC
>WSXT02247814.1:0-15241 GCA_011762715.2 Neuroterus valhalla | reverse complement strand
AAGAGTTTTTAACTAGATTAATGTTCGACTAAAATGAAAAATGTTTAACTGTATAACTTGAACTGCTTACCGTAAAGAAGAATATTAACTTCCGAAGGAAAAGATAATTTTCTACAAAAAAACTACTTTTCAAAAAAAGATGTGAAATTTCAACGAAATAATTAAAGTTTCGATTTAAAAAGACAAATTTTCACCAAATTGTCGAATTTTGAACTAGAGAAGATCAATTTTCCACTAAAAATGAAACAAATTAATTTTCAGTAGAAGAAATTGATTTTTAACCAAACTGATGAATTTTCAGGAATACTGATTAATCTTCAACGGGTATAGATGTATTCTAAACAAAAAAGATACATTTTGAGCACAAAGAATAATTTTCTACAAAAAAGCCAAATTCCTCACGAAGTACATAGATTCTCAAAGAAATAGTTTGATTTCCAAATTCGAAAATCAATGATCAACTAAATACTTGAATTTCCACCAAAAAAATATGGATTGATTTTTAACAAAGTAGTTACAATTTCAACCAGAAATGAATTTTGAGTCGAAATAATTCAACTTTAACATAAAAATTTAGCTCTCAACAAACAAGTTTAAATTTGAAAGTTGATTTTTAAATCAAAAAGGATGAATTTTCAATAAACAATTTAAACAAGTTTTCTATCATAATTCAGAAATATTTCTTCTTCGGAATACTACTTCTATCCAAAAATTTCTTGAAGTACTTTCTTCATTTAAAATTGAGAAGCGGGAAAATTATGACGAATTTTGAATAGTTGGAACGATTTTTTTCGAGAAAATTTAAATAATGATTCTTTCTGTATGTTTGGGCTATCATCAATTTGTTTATCACATTTGAGTCAACTAACAAAATCTCACAGAGCAACACATTTGCAAAACGTTTTTCTTATAATGGAAAAAAGTAAAAATTCTTCCTCGCATGAAGTATAGATTTATATTAATATTTTGATAATGAAAGTGAAGGAAAGTTGCATTCTTTAAATCAAATGATAATATGTCTTTTTGATTCATAAAAAGAAAGCGGTCATTTCTTGTATTTGTTCGGTAGAATTTCAAATAGTCTATGTTGAGTCGAATCAATTTCCGGGTTTTAAATTAAATTCCCGGTCATTTCCCGGTTCCCCGATCAAGTCGCCACCCTGCAGTTCCATTTCAGCATTGTGATTCTCTAGGTGATTTTTCAGTACATTTTTATCATTATTCCATGTTTCAACTCAGAATTATTAATCTTGTAGAAAATTGATTTGCTTAAAGTCTAAATTACAATTCTTCCAGGGAAAGTCTTGTCACTGAATCAAAATCCCGGTTTTTTCCCAGTGGCCAAAATTCACAGTTATTTCCTGGTTTTAACGGTTTCCCAGCCAGCTAGACACCCTGATTAGCTCGGGAATGTATTCTCGTTACACGAATCATAAGATTCCAAGAGCTTTGTAAAACTGCTTAAAATTAAGGAAAGTACAGCGCCAAAAGCTGATCCTACTTGCATTACAATACCAATCCTAAATAAATTCTCCTTTTGAGATCCGTGTCTGAATATAGACGCGAGAGCCAGTTTTACGTAAGAGATAAGACCTATCAGAAGAATCCAACATAAAATGACTATAAATTGTCCCACTACAGAATACTTTAAAGGTGGTCTTGGGGATACAAAAGCGAGATAAACAACGTAGCTACAAGTGACAAAAGTTCCGAGGGAGAGCCAGTTTATTATTTTTTGACTTTTCGGAGGGGAAAAAACCGCTAAAAAACAGGCAATGGGATTTGCGATTGAAGAAAGTGCTGCTGTCAAGTGATAAGTTATACTTCCGTAAGGCAAAGAAGAATATGACTGTATCCCCGGCAAAAATCCATTCCCCAAAAGACACACCAAACCCAAGAGAATATACAAATAAATTCTCAAAGGTGATTTAAATTTACGATTCGAACTTTCTTCCTTCTTGAAGATATTTCCAGTATTATCTGACACTTTCTCACTCTCAACAAGCCGTAGATTTTCTAAAAATAAAAAGGCAGTTAATGAAAATACAAGAATGATGAAGATGCTAATAAAATAATATTGGGGAGAAAATCTCTCCGATTTTTCAGAATCGCAGTGAGAACCAGCGCCCTGAATTAAAGCAATTGCACTAGGAATTATTCCACTCAAACCTTCACCTATGAAATAAGAAACTAAATAAGATTCTTTAAAATGGCGAAGGTATGGCATAAACAATAACGAACTAGAACAGTCGACGAGAGCTGTGCAAAAAGTTGCTGCGAAAAGTACTATGCTGTATTCCTTTCCACGGAAAAATAAAGTTTTGTTGTAAAAAAATGCGAGTACACACATCATGGAAGCGCCTAGTGCCAACAACGCGAAAATCCAATAGGATTCTCGAAAATGAAAACCAAATTTTCGGGCAAGGGCGTATCCCATCGGACCGATATTTGCGACTTGAATCAAAATAACCAAATACATTGGCAGGTTCCATTTTTCTGGAAGTGAATTGACTAAAAGTGGCAACTCGACGAAGATCGAATTAATTCCTATCCATGCCGATATTCCAAATGCTGTTATCAAGAGATGAACGATGAGAGGATTTTTTGATTCTTGAGCTTTAAGGGAAGCTTCAAGTTCTACTTTATTTTCTTCCTCCATGTGATGCAATATGGACAGACCTGGGAAAGATAAGGATAGATGACAATGAGCGGAATTAATCTAAAATAAATAATCAGCGACTCACCGAAGTTCAACTGCAAATGAAAAGAGATTGCAGAGTGCGCTCCATTGTGAGGCAATTGATTGCGCAAACACCTTATTATCAGATAGAGCCTGAAGGCAGAAACTTTCTAGAGAGAGAGATAGAGAGAATAAATTCTTTTCAAAAACAATTTCCCCTGCATTCAATTGCGGATAAGAAATATCGATTGAATATTTTAAGTACGCTTAAATAAGTTCTGTGACGAAAGTTGAGTTTTACTAAAAAAAGTAATTCGAGAATAGAGGAATCACAGCAAGAGGAGTTAAAAAAAAAGAGAAAATAGGGTAATCTATGAGGAAAAGGGGAATAATAGGGGAAAGATTTAACATTTGGACCGGAACGAAAAAACAGTCTTTTTAAACAAATGTTATACTTTTGAATAATTAGAATTATTTTCTGAAATTATTTCTGCCATAAAATTTGTTAAAAATATTTCGAGGGATTTCTAATTATTTTAGGTAATTTTGAAATAGATTTCAAGAAATTTCCAGGAAATTAGGAGAATTTTAATGAATTTCGAACCAATTTGGGAGATTGCAATCAATGTTAAAGGATTCTCAAAAGATTAAAAATAATTTTTATAGAGACTGTGGAGAATTATGAAAGTTATCAAATATTCTTACCGAACATCTATTTTCAGGGTGGCGATTCGGCGGAAGATTTCAAATTCCCGGTCATATCCTGGTTTTCCAGGATCAAGTTTTCCAATTTTCCCGGTCAACTAGAAGTACATAACATATTTATGATTGTCGTAAAACGCAAACATTTATTTTTATTCACGGCGTTCATTCTAAACATCCTTTATTATAACAGATCGAACATTGCAAAATGAATCAATTTTGAAAGGAATACTCTAATTTTCAAGAAAGAAATATAATTTTTTTTACAAAAATTGGAATAGTTAAACATACAATTAAAACAACTAATTTACGATAACAAAGAAGAACAACAGGTTTCCAATAAAATAGTGCATTTTTCAATCAATGTGATGAATATTCAAATAAATGATCTTCAACCAGAAGAATTAAATTTCAAAACGAGAAGATGAATTTTCAACTAAAAAGATAAATACTCAGCTGGAGCACTTTAATTTCCAGCCATAAAGGTGAACATCCAAACAAGAAGATTAATTTCCAAATGGAAAGAATCACTTGCTAAGAAAAAATATAATGTTTCAAAAAAATAGTCAAATTTCAGAGACAAAAAATAATTATTCAAAACCAGAAATGGAACAGTAACATTCTTAGTTTAGAAAGCCAATTTTAAACCAAGCATAAGTCTTTTATACTAGAAAAAAGAATCTTTAACTGAAGGAGCTGAGTTTTCAAACAGATAAATTAACTTTTACTGCAAAAGATAAATTGTTAACAAACATTTAATTACTCAAAGTTTAAACTGGAGAAAACTGGATGTTTAACTAAACAAATAGATTTTTAACTGAAACTATGGAATTTGCAATTGGAATAAGTTACATTTTTAGTTGAAAAAAATTGCTTCCAACAAAAACAACTAAATTAAAAAAAACGATCTTTCAACAAACAAAAAAAAAACGAACTGTCAAACATATTATTCTATTTATACACAAAATGATGAAGAATTAAATGAAATTGTGAATGTCTAACTGAAGTAGTTGAATTTCGAACCAGAAAGACTAATTTTTTTTAAACTGAAATCATGAACATTTAACTAGAATAGTTCAATTTTTGACAAAAAATTAATTTCCAACCGAAAAATATACTTAAATATTTTGAGAATCAGATTGAAGGAACATCACATTCTTTCAATCAAATTATAAGATCTCTTTTTGATTCATAAAAAGAAAGCTGTCATTTTTCGTATTTTTTCGGTGGAATTTTTAATAGTCTAGGTTGAGTCGAGTGGATTCCCGGTTTTTGATTAAATTCCCGGTTTCCCGGTCAAGTCGCCACCCTGATTTTATTGAATCGATTTAAGGAGATTCCGAATATTTTCGAGGAATTTTGAAAGATTTCAAACGTCTTAAGGCCATGTTAAACATGGGTCACGTGACCCAAATTATCGATTTTTTTCGCAACGACTCACGTCCGTACCAAAATAGATATCGAGTTGATTTTTTTGGGAAAGCCTTAGAAAACGATATACTACGTTTGTATACAACATTTGCCATTTGGTTTGAAATTTTGGAAAAAAATTATCAAAAAAATTTGTTTTTTGAAAATTTTGAACAAAATGTTGTATACAAACGTAGTTTATTGTTTTCTAAGGCTTTTCTCAAAATATTAACTCGATATCTATTTCGGTGTGGACGTGAGTTGTTGCAAAAAAAAGATGTCGGCAAGGTAGGAATCGGGTAAGTTTAACATGGCCTTAAATCGGTTTTGGAATATTTCAGACCACGTAACAAAACGTGTCATATAGGATTAAGATCATTCTAAAAACCTCTGAAATTCCACACATGCTTGAAATGTTCAAAAATCACCCAGTAATCCAAGACCCCTCGAAAAGACATTGGGGTTTCCGTAAATCTTCTAAAATTCCTTGAAATAATAATGGAATCTCTTGAAATACTTCAAAATACTTTAGAACTTTTCAAACTTTCCAAAACCATGACGATAACAAATTTCAAATGTAATAAATAAATGGAATTTCAAGTCACTCAAAAACCAATCAGATTTTCGAGCATAATGTGTCCGATATTTTCGAGATATTTAGAAACATCACTTTTTATATAGGGAAAGGGGAAGTTTTTTAACAATAGGGGTAAATGTGGAGTTTAAAAGAAAGGGAAAGACACGGAATTTAAGAGGAAGACTCTGAACCCTGAGAATAGTCACATTTGAAAATAAATTACAGAGATAGATTCCGATAGAGATTGAGTCGCTGAAAAGTATTATTTCCAGTTTCCGGACCTCAAATAATAAATATTAACAATTTCCATCTAATATAATATTAACTTATCGGTTTCTCGAATACCGAATTTAAGAATTGAGCCATAAGTACAAGATTGGAAGTATTTCCAAAATAATCAAGAATTTTTCTATTGTCAAATAAGAAATAGTCTGATTTTTCCAAACAGTGCGATGGTTTCTGAATATAATCTTGATTCGAAGTCTTTTCTGCTCTTGATATTTTAGTTATTTTAAGTACGGCATTAATCTTACAGAGTGTCTACCCTACAGATTATTTTTTAATTTCCGGTTTTCTCCCAGCCACTCTTTTTTTTTGTAACTGATTAATTAATCAATTTAAAATTGAATTTCTTCTTGAAATTCCGATGTCCTAGTGCATAATTTTCATTATTTCAAAAAGTTCAATGTTCCAAGTCAGAATTATAATTCTGCTGTAGGATTCCTCGTTCCAGACCTGAATTATGCACTGTTTTCCAAATTTTTCTGATTCGATTCAAAATTATATATAATTGCTCCAGGAAGCTTTTTTATCCTAACTCAAACTCACTATTCAACTCGGAATTATAATTCTTTTGGAAAATACCATAAACGGAAAATTATGATTCTTCTGAATAATTCCTCGTTTAAAGCCAGAACTATAATTATTCTTTTAGAAAAAGAATTAGAATTCGATCCATATTCAGACATACAAATATCCATCCAAGAATGATCTGTTTCAAATTATAACAACAGTTTTTATATTATACTTTTGAAACATAAGTCCTTGGATTTGATGAAATAAATATTTACAATTTCAGATAATAAACTCAATAAAATTCCCCGGTTTTTTCCCGGTGAACGCGATTCCTGGCCTTTTCCCGCTTTACGGCTAAAGTAGACACCCTGCATCCAATTCAATAATCTGATTTTTCCGAACAGTGTGATACTTTGAGAGCCATCTATAAATAATGTAACGCAATTTGCCGATACTTTCGACACTCAC
The DNA here is from genome assembly GCA_011762715.2 of Neuroterus valhalla. Classification (NCBI taxonomy): domain Eukaryota; kingdom Metazoa; phylum Arthropoda; class Insecta; order Hymenoptera; family Cynipidae; genus Neuroterus; species Neuroterus valhalla. The sequence continues at coordinate 8,609 of WSXT02247814.1, read as the reverse complement.
AATTTTCCCGTCTTGCTTCTAAAGGGTTACGTAATTTATGGATGACCCATTATCTGACTAATCTTGTAACAAAAAATCTCTTCTATTATTGATACTATCAGTACTTCAAGTACTAACTTAATTCATTTTACACCCGATTTCTTAAAACTATGTTAACAAATTCTCAATGTCTCTCAAGCGCCGAGCAAGGAGAGTAAGTTTGGAATAATTTCGTATAATTGACTAGGATAAAAGTAATGATCGCCCCAACAAGCGATCCGACTTGAGTCGCAACTCCTGTATAATAAAGACCCCTGCCGGGATCTGGTCTGAACAAAGTCGTAATTCCCATTTTGATGAACCCAATTAATCCACAAACTATCACCCAGGAAAGAACAACAAGCATTTCGCCTAACCATGAATTCTGTAAAGGCGGAGCCGGTGATTTTACAGCCAAATAAAAAACAAAGGCTGAAATAAATAGAGTTAATCCAGTCAAAAAAGTGAGGACCTTGATCTGTGGATTTTTAATAACAAAACCCGAACACATTGCAAGTGGTCCTGCCATCGATGCCAATGTTACAGTCAAATGATAAGCAACATTGCCATAAGGTAGGCAAGAGAAAGATTGAATACTAGGGAGTGTCCCGTTTCCTAAAAAGCAAACTAATGCCATCATCGCTAAAAGATGGACATAAGTTTGTCTATTCATAGTCCAACCAGAATTAGTCTTATAACTTGGAGGCGCATTCATGTCAGTTGGAAGATTTTCCATGCTGTCTGGAGGCTTGACTCTCTCTTGTTTAGCCACACGTAGTTTGTTTAAACCAGTGAAGGCGAAAAAACTAAACAGTAGAAATGTAGCTAGGAATACGAAGAAGGTCTGAGTTTTGAACCTTGGTTCTGGAAAGTGAGTGGCAAATTCGAGTTTGGATCCGGGTTTCGTTACGTTGACGCAGGTCGGATTTCCACCGACTCCTTGGATGAGGGCGACCGTGCTGGGGATGAAACCACTCAGTCCTTCACCTACAAGGTAGGAAACTAAATAGATTTCTCTGTAATTTCTCATGTAGGGCATGAAGAGGACAGAACTGGTACATCCGACAACTGCTGTTATGAACATCAGACCCAGAAGATAAGTTGAGTGGCTTTCTCCTAAAACGGTTGATGTTTTGTCGTAGAGGAAGGTCAGGGCGTATGTTGCTAGAGCGCCGGCTCCTAGGAGGCAGTAGATTATTAGATCGTCTCGAGACCATGATGAGTACCTGCAAAATTGTAAAAAATGTTTAATAGATATGTTTATTAATATGCCTATATATAGATTTATAAGGACAAGGTTTTGAGTTTCAACTGAAATGAAATCTGATACTGACATAAGAAATTAAAACCATCACTGTAAAAGCAGTTGAAAATTACGGTAAAATTGTTACAAAAATTATGAAATTCTACAGTTTATTGCTACAAGTTCACAATAAAGCAGTAGAATTATCACAAGATTTATTATCACAAAATATTACAATTGAAGTTAACAATGTGCCATAGGAAGATTCATTTTGAAAATTTTACTTTGAAAGTTCCAAAATGCGAAATGGGTAATCACTAAAAATTTTAACGATACTAAAATGTTAATCTTCAAGACAAGAAGACGACTTTTAGAGAATAGTTGAATTTACAACCTGGGAATATCATTTCTACACAAGAAAATTTTTTTCTACCGAACGTTTATATTAAAAAAAAATCTAATTTTGAACCCAATAGTTGAATTTCATATCAGAACAAAATTTAGTATATACCAGAATATGAGTTTTCAACGAAGAGTTCATTTTCACCCCGAAAATTTATTTTCATCCAAAAAGTTAATTTGCAACGAAATAATTGAATTTTTTAACCAAAGAGGCGCAAAAAAAAATGTAACAAAGTAGTTCAACTACCAGTCAAGTAGTTGAATTTCCAAACAAAAAATGTTTTCTTAACCAAATAATTTAATATACTACTAAGTGGATGAATTCCCAAATGTTCTACCCGAAAAGATAAATTTTTAAAAAACCGTTAGATTTTCTAGCCAAAAAGACAAATTCTCGACTAAACATATAGATTTTCAAGCCAAAAATATGATTTTTCAACCAAAAAGTTCATAATCTGTCAAATAGTTTAATTATATAATGAAAAGTGTAATTTGAAACAAAATTCATTCATTTTTTTATGAGTTCCGTCCAAAAAAATTTATTCTCAACCAAATACTTCTATTTTCCACTAAATTAGTTAATTTTTTGAAAAAGGCGAATTTTATACAAAACAGTAGAAAATAACCCCTAAAATATGAATTTTTCATTGAAAAAAGTTAATTTACAACCAAATAGTTAATTATTCAATTCTTAATTTTTATTAATTGTAAAAAATTGTAAAAAATTTTTAATTGATACGTTTATTGATATGCTTATATATAGATTTATAAGGACAAGGTTTTGAGTTTCAAATGCAATTAAATCTGATACTGACATAAGAAATTGAAACTATCAATGTAAAAGTAGTTGAAAATTACGGTAAAATTGATACAAAAATTATGGAATTTTACAGCTTATTACTACAAGTTCGCAATAAAACAGTAGAATTATCACAAGATTTATTATCACAAGATATCCAAATTGAAGTTAACAATGTGCCATAGAAAGATTCATTTGAAAACTTTTACTTTTAAGGTTCCACAATGCGAAATTGGTGATCATTAAAATTTTCAACGATACTAAAATGTTAACTTTCAAGCAAAAAAGACTACTTTTGAAAAATAGTTGAATTTTCAACCTGGGAATATGATTTCTACACAAGAAAGTTTATTCTCTACCGAAAAGTTATATTTTCAAAAAAATAATCTAATTTTAAACCCAATAGTTGAACTTCATACCAGAAAAATTTAGTATATAACAAAATATGAGTTTTTAAAGAAGAGTTGATTTTCATCCCGAAAATTTATTTTCATCCGGAAAGTTAATCTGCAACCAAATAATTAAATTTTTAACCAAAGAGGTGCCTAAACAAATTTTACAAAGTAGTTGAATTTCCAAACAAAAAATGTTTTCTTAACCAAATAGTTTAATTTACTACTAAACGGATGAATTCCCGAATGTCATTTCCGAAAAGATAAATTTTCAACGAAACCGTTGAATTCTGTAGCCAAAAAGACAAATTCTATACTAAACTTATAAATTTTCAAGACAAATATATGATTTTCCACCCAAAAAATGTTCATATTCTACCAAATAGTTTAATTTTTTTGATAAAAAGTGTAATTTGAAACAAAATTTGCATCAAATCGTTACGAGTTCCGAAGAAAATTTATTTTCAACCAAATACTTTCATTTACCATTAAATTAGTTAATTTTTTGAAAAAATACGAATTTTATACAAAACAGTTGAATATAACCCCTGAAATATGAATTTTTCACAAAAAAAGCTAATTTACAACCAAATGATTGAATTTTTGAACCAAAGAGGCGCCTAAAAAAATTTGCCAAAGTAGTTCAAATACCAATCAAGTAGATGAATTTTAAAACAAAAAATGTTTTCTTAACCAAATAGTCTAATTTACTACTAAACGGGTGAATTCCAGAATGTTCGAATGTTCTACCGAAAAAGATAAATATTCAACAAAACCGTTGAATTCTGTAACCAAAAAGACAAATTCCCTACTAGACATATAAATTTTATAAATAAAGCCAAAAATATGATTTTCCAACCAGAATGTTCATATTCTACGAAATAGTTTAATTTTTTGATGAAAAATGTAATTTAAAACAAAATTTGAATCAAATCGTTACGAGTTCCGAAAAAAATTGATTCTCAATCTTAATTTTTATTATTAATTTACAGGAAAATCTCAAACAAATAGTTCTATTTCCCACTAAATTAGTTAATTTTTTGAAAAAATACGAATTTTATACAAAACAGTTGAAAATAACCTCTGAAATATGAATTTTTAAACCAAAAAGGCGCATAAAAAATGTAATAAAGTAGTTCAACGACCAATGAAGTAGTTGAATTACCAAACAAAAAATGTTTTCTGAACCAAATAGTTTAATTTACTACTGAACGGATGAATTCCCGAATGTTCTACCCAAAAAGATAAATGTTCAACAAAACCGTTGAATTTTGAAGCCAAAAAGACACATTCTCTACTAAAAATATAAATTTTCAAGCACAAAATATGATTTTATAACCAAAAAGTTCATACTCTACCAAATAGTTTAATTTTTTGATAAAAAGTGTCATTTGAAACAAAATTTGAAGCAAATGGTTATGAGTTCTGGAAAAAATTGATTCTCAACCAAATACTTTCGTTTTCCACTAAATTAGTTAATTTTTAGAAAAAAGATGAATTTTATACAAAACACTAGAAAATAACCCCTGAAACATGAATTTTTTACAAAACAAAAGTTAATTTACAACGAAATAGTTGAATATTCAATTCTTAATTTTTATTACTAATTTCCAGGGATATCCCAAACAAATAGATACTTCTAATTTCCATGAAATTAGTAAATTTTTAGATAAAAGACGAATTTTATGCAAAAAAGTTTAAAATAACCCCTGAAATATGAATTATGTACAAAAAAAGTTAATTTACAACCAAATAGTTGAATATTAGATTCTTAATTTTTATTATTGATTTCCAGGAATATCCCGAAAAAATACTTCTTTTTTCCACGAAATTAGTTAATTTTTGGATAAAAGACGAATTTTATGCAAAAAAGTTTAAAACAACCCCTGAAATATTAATTATTTATAAAAAAAAGTTAATTTACAACCAAATAGTTAAATATTAGATTCTTAATTTTTATTATTAATTTCCAGGAATATCCCAAACAAATACTTCTATTTTCCACGAAATGAGTTAATTTTTAGGGGAAAAAAATCATTTTTTACAAAACAAGTGAAAATAGCCCCTGCAATATGAATTTTTCAAAACAAAAAAAGCTAATTTACAACCAAATGGGTAAATATTAAATTCTCCATTTTTATTATTAATTTCCAGGAATATCTGAAACAACTAATTCTATTTTCCACGAAATTAGTTATTTTCTAGATAAAAGACGAATTTTATGCAAAAAAGTTTAAAATAACCCCTGAAATATGAATTATTTACAGAAAAAGTTAATCTACAACCAAATAGTTAAATATTAAATTCTTAATTTTTATTATTAATTTCCAGGAATATCCCAAACAAATACTCCTTTTATCCACGAAATTAGTTAATTTTTAAAAAATAGATTAATTTTATACCAAACAGTAGAAAATAACCCCTGAAATATGAATTTTTCACAAAAAAAGCTAATTTACAACCAAATAGTTAAATATTCCATGCTTAATTTTTATTATTCATTTTCAGAAATATCAAACATCAACTTGGTTGTTGGACGTTGAACAAAAATTTAATAAATTTTGGAATCATGAATCTCAAACAAAAACAAAAAAATCAATTTTTTACAAGGAAGTTTAACTTTTGAACAAACAATTCATTTCAAAGTAAAAAATATTTATATTTTGAACAAAAAATCTGATGCTCAATGTTTCAACCAAAAAATTTCTAATTTAAAATAAAAAACAGTTGAGCTGTACCACGAAAGACAAATTAAAAAATAATTTTTTGAATCCAAAACGGAAACAGATTATTTATGAACAAAAAAGTTGAATTTCAAAGCAAAAAAGATCAAACATCAACCAGGAAGAATAAATTCTTAACAAAAAGACGAATTTGCAACAAAACATATGAATGTTTAATATTGTTCACATATAAAAGATCGTCTTTTTCCAGGAAATTGAACTTCTTGATCGAAGATTTCACTACTTGCTTAAATCTTAGAATGTTGTTAAAATTTCAATATTTCGGTGGAAGATCTATCTCTGGTTGAAAATTGATTGTTTTTAGCGTCAAATTCAACAATCTAATTGAAAAGTATTTTGCGGAAACGTGAACTTAAGGCTAGAAAATTTATATTTCTATTATTTTGGTAAAAACTGCAACTCGTCCAGCAAATTGGCCTTTTTGACTGTTTTATTGGAAATTAATAAAAAGTAGTCTTTATTGGATGGAACATTTGCCTTTCTGGATGAAAAACAGTTTTTCTGAATCAAAATTGTACTTTCATTATGTGAAGTTCACTTCTTTCGATGGAGGAGTCGATAAATAAGTTCAAAACCTTTTTTTTTTAATATTCTACTATTTGTTCTAAATGCAACAGTTTGAGGTTACAATATGGTAATATTTGTTCGAAAGTTCGACCATTAGAACTTTGAACTGAAGTTAGGAAAATGATTTATTTCTGAACCAGTCAAGAGCCTATGTAACGACTTGAAATTTTAAACCACTTTTTTACATCAATTGCCAAACTTGTTTTAAAAACAGCACATTGAAAATCTAGATTGTCTTAAAATAAAGCTAGTTATGAAATAGGGTCAAAGTACTTACTTGACGTATAGGGTATATAATATGGGTCCTAAATTTGCGACCTGCACAAGCATAACCATATAAGCAGGAAGTGTCCATCCTTCAGGTGCACTATTTACTAATAATGGCAGTTGTACATAAACTCCATTTATTCCAATCCAGGCACCGAGTCCAAAAAACAAGGCCAGGACATCAACGAGAAGCTTCCGATTGCTAAGCTTTTGCGTCAGCATATCTGATTCCATGTATTGTATACCAGAATCCAAAATTAAAGATCCAAGTTCAATTTTTATTTAAATTTCTCCTTCATTCATCTATTAAACGTAAACTAAACACATTTCCTTTTTACACTCTAGAATTGGCAAAACACTTGAGCAACATATTTTTCTCAAAAAACACTGTTAACAACTACCTCTTGGAAAAACTGATAAAAATTTTATCTGTTTTGACATAAACTTGTATAAATTCCGCACTTTGGAGAAAATATATAGCAAAATCCTATTTGGAGTCGATTTCAAAGAGGTTAGTTTATGGCACAAGAGGATTCACTTTCTTTGATGATCACATATGTTCTCGTCGATATAATCAATTCCAATCATGATGAGTTAGATCAAATCGAAATTAATTGAACAGTTTAGCTTCTCAGAAAAGTAAAATGTCCTTGACGGAGAAATAAGTTACGAATGTTGAACGAAGTGCAGAAAGACGAGGTTAAGTTGTTTACTTATTCTGTGGTCGAGAGTGACTCGCAGATTAATCACTGATATGAGAGAAGTGAACGAATTGTCGGTTACTGTATTTTTTACGGTCGACGATCATATCAGTTCATTACGTCTTGCCTTTTGTCAGGAGAATGAACTGATCGTAACCTCAAACCAGATGAATGTTGCAATCAGAGCTGCAAATTTCAATATGCGGTCAGATGTGCGTGCGCAGGTGCATTGGAGAATGCGCATGCTTATCAAGTATTGCAAATATATGCAAAAGTGGTCGAAATATTATTATTGACACGAAAAGTTTCATATCAGAAATAAAATTCTGAATATCAATTTGAAATATTCCTGAATTGTTTCTAAAAATGAAAACATATTTCTGGTCATCTTGCGATTATATCAACCATTTTTCGAAGTCATGAAAATAATAAAATGAGAACTTTCAAACCGGAAAACTTTCTCAATTTAATTATTGAACATTGGAACAAAAAACGTTTTTTTTTTAACCAGAGAAGTCTAAGCAACAAAACTTTTCTGAATTGTAAATGTAACGATTTTAAATAGAATAAGAAGCAATTTTAAAAGCATTCGATCAAATTTTATTAAAATTCCGGGTGTATTCGTACCAATATTTATGGTTGATTTCCAGAAGAATTCAGGAATTATCTGAAGCAATTAAACTTCACTTAAAATAATTGAAATAGATCTGGAAAAATTTTATAGTTATAAGTAAAATTTGAGTAAATTTAGAAGTGTTCAAGGGACTTTGACGAAATTCATGAGAACTTAGGGCCATGTTGTACTCGCCTGATTCCTGTCTTATCGACATTTTTTTTCACAAAAACTTCAGTCCGCACTGAATCAGGTATTCAGTTGAAGTTTGGGAAAAGCCAAAGAAAACAATGAACTAATTTTGTACACAACATTTGGTTTAAAATTTTGAAACAGAAATTTCTAAAAAATTTTGGTTTTGAAAACTTTCAAAATTGAAAGGTTTTTAACAAATTCTTTCGTTTTACCTTCTCTTATATTTCTTGAATAAAAAATTCCTAAGCCTTAATTGTAATTATACTGATTATATATAATAATACACTGATATATACTGATTACTTGATTATTTTCAGATGTGTATTTTTTTCTCCGCTTTCGAAGAATTCCTTAAATTTTGAATAATTTTCATTCGCGAAAGCTCATCCTATTCCTGGCAGTTTTACTTTCAAATTATATTTATAACGATTCTATTAAACTCAATAATTGAATTCAGAAACGACTATCGAAAAGAAAAATTGTACACCTAACTTATGAATAAAATAAAAATAAGCTTTTAGACATTGAAATTGAAAGAGAATTACGACTTTTGGCTAAAATAAAAGAAAAAACACTAAAATGCAAAAAACTACGTTTGAATAAATAATTATTGCCCCCTTCCAAATTCTTGGAAACATGAAGATAATATACTAATATACTCTAATATA
>WSXT02247803.1:0-15241 GCA_011762715.2 Neuroterus valhalla | reverse complement strand
AACATTGTGGCAAATGTTTGTGTCTTATTGATATTTTTCAATAGTAGAATGAAGTGTCTTAAGGCATTTAACCAAATAAAATGATTATGCAAAGGTTTTTATCATTTGTATCTTTATTAAATATCCTTCTTCTCATGAAATTAGAAATTCCAATAGTTAAAAAAAAAAAACTCATTCTACACAAAAATTGTGAGAAACCGCATCCGGCGCGAAATAAACGAAATTGTGAAAAATGTAATCGGAAATGCTCTATGCAAAATTATTCTTTAATATAATTTTCGACACAAAAAGACATTCTGCACAAAATAATTCTGCGAGAAATATATAGAAGGTGAATAAATAAACGAATGCATATATGATATACTGCCTATTATTCCAACAAAATAGAAGAAAGATATTAGAAGCTAATTTTCCTGTCAAGAGGAATGAACTAATAAACTAGTCTCGTTATTATAATATTTATAATTGAAATTATAATTTTATATATAGGATATTATATATTCATATTATAAAAAGTTTTTCCAGAAAATTAATTTTCTGTTTAATATTTCTAATTACGTTTTGACCGAATTTGGTTTATTTTGTGTTCAACATGATTTGGGTAGGATAAGAAATTAAAAGTTTTTTTTATAGAATAAGTTTGTGTAGATTCAGTAGTTTCTCATGGAATTCATCTAATTACTAACTTTTTAAATAATAATAATTCTGAAAATTAGTATGCTCAAAATAAAACCAATAATAAATCTGCTTGATTTTTTTGCAGATTCAGGACGACCATATATTTGTGATTCGTGCGGAAATTCTTTTTCATGGAAGACATCATTTGATCTTCACAAACTAGCCTGCGAGATGCAACTTCGTTTTGTGTGTAAAATATGCAAACAAAAATTCAAACGCAGCCAACAGTTGGAGGACCACTATAGCACTGTTCACAACGTTGATCTTTTATTCTAATTAAAACATACTTATGCATACACATATACTTATGTACTAATTCGAAGATAGTTTTGATGTAATTCTCACTACAGCAGACTTCCGTTTAGCTGGACTCTCGTTCAGCTGAACTTCCATTTACCTGAACGCTTCCACGCTCGTTTAGCTGAACTCGAGCGGCTTCCTCTACCCCAGAAGAAAGCAACTGACGGTAGCAACCAATTAGAAGTCACCTCTAGAAATACACATGCGGAGGGGGACACAGGGCCGTAGAGACAATATCCGGACCCAGGGGTAACCATGCACGGCCCCGTCTACCAGGCCCCTCTCAACAATTATAAAATTAGAATTTTGTGATGGATTGAAACTGCGGGCCCAGGGGGAATCCCCCTCCCTTTCCCCTCCCCTCTTGTCAGGCCTGGGGGGACAGTGGTGGGAATTTCTACCGAGTTCAGCTAAACGAATGTTTACTTCGCGTAACGGTTCAACTAAGCCGAAGTCTTCTGTACGGTGAAACGCCGAACTTAATTTTACTTGGCGTTGGGTTGGTTAATAGGGTTAAAAGGGTTCATTTTTCATTGCCTTCTGCTGGCAAAATCGGCTCTCCGGAAAGGAATCGAACCTCTCTCTCCCATGTAACCATAGCGGGTTAAATCAGTTTTGTACCGGAGAGCTGATTTATTGGGATATATTATAGGAAATAAAATTCTCCATCTATAAAACGTCAAGACTTGTCTTCAGTTATTCTACATACATGCTATCCTTTGAACATTTAACTTTTTGGTACAAAAATTTTTAAACTCATTTCTTCCCCTTTTCCTCATAAAAATTTTATTTTTTCAGCTCAAACGTGGGACTGCTGCCACTGCGGAAAAAGTTACTTGTGGCGGAAATCGCTCCAAAATCATACTCGCTATGAATGTAGTGTTGAGCCAAAATTCGCTTGTCCAATGTGCGGAAGGAAATTCAAGCACAAACATCGATGGATATCGCATGCAAGGAGCTTGCATCAATTGTATTTAACATGATTGCATTATTTTCCTTATGAATTATTTTGTAATACAACCTGTCAATAATTTGCATAGAGATATTTTATTCGAAAGAAAACACAATAAAAATTCTTAGTCCAGGAATTTGTAGAAATAATATTTGTTATTCTTCTTTGGTTAAATAATAATAATTTGTCTTGCTTCTCACCTCTCTATTATGTAGAATGGTTCATTGTATAACAAGTGCGAAGAGTGTAACAGTTTGAATGATGCCATTTCCATGAATGTGCTGCAAAAAGGAATCTTCCAGTGTTGACTACAGCAAATCCATTTTTACCATCTTTTATTAGACCTGCTCTGTGGCTGCACTGTTAGAATAATTGTGTGAATTTTCAATTACACACGTGTGAAGTTTTATGCAATCACTGTTATTGAAATTTCGATTACTATTATATGAAAATTCAATTACAAGAGCATGGAAAAATATGGACGCACGGGATTCGATCCCTAACCTCAAATTATGCAGTTGACAGTTCTTGCTCTAAGCTACGAAACGAGTTGGAAATAAACTGCTCAAGTTAATAGTCACACAATTTTGAGGTTTTATATATATATATGTGTGTGTGTGTGTGTGTGTGTGTGTGTGTGTGTGTGTGTGTATATATATATATATATATGCTATTGAATTTTCAAATACGATTGATTGAATGCTTGAGCAGTTTAGTGTATTATTGGTAATTCAGATACTTTTGTATTTAAAAAAGTGAGTGAATTTTCAAGAAATTTCTAAAAGTGTATGTGGGTATGTTGGTATTTTTGGATCGAATCTTGCACTACAATTTCGATGCACTTTTACATATTCATTCAGCTTGAAACTTTGCATACATAAGTATATTCAATGATGATACGAAATTCTATCAAATTCGAGTTGACCCTCCACCCCTGGATGGTAAGATTGTAATTTTATACACTTAAACATATCTAATTGCCTTTAAATGTTGCATGCGTAGTTGAGTTGACAATCCCTCCCCCCCCCCTCCTTCTTTCCCCCTTTCGGTAAAAAGACTTTTTTAATTAAATTTTAATTTTCCCCCCCCCCCCCCCCCCGCCCCATAATTTTTGAGACGGAGTCCGAATCGAGTATGAGACTGCTTGAAATCACGACACATTTGCGAAAGACATGAAAGCAACTTAACCTGCAAAATACGGGATCGTTCAGAGGCGGGTTTTTGAGAAAACTCAGAAAGTTTTCGGATATGATATATTTCGGAAAAGGTAGGTTCTTGGGAAAATTTGTAACACATTTCCCATTGTTCCCGACGAGAGCGACGTTAGTGTGGGTACATAATAAATCATTAAATCAGACTGAATAAATGATTTGTTTGTTAGCAGGACTTTAAAATTAGTCCTTATTATGATAAATTGCTATTATGAATTAATATTTATTATTATTCATATATTAATTTAAGATGGTAATTTTATCGATTACTGGTCCGGGAATTATTTTAGAGAAATGAGAAAAAATCTGACGCGGCCCGGATTTGAACCGGGATTCGACACTATACATGAGTGGGGCGTTAACCAATGACGCTACCGTGGCACACGGCAGACATTCTTTCATTTCTCGTACTTCCACAGGAGAACGCGAGTCTGCGTCTCTTTCGTCCTGAGTAATTTAGACTTGGTCCAGTCTGAATTAATAATCGGATCTGATTTATTATTTTGAATGAAAGATGTTATTTTTCCGACCAGGGTAAGTAATATATTAATTTGAGACGGTAATTTTATCAATTTCTGTTCCGGGAATTATTTAACGGTAGCGTAATTAGTTAACGCCCCAACCAGTGACGAATCCCGGTACAAATCCGGGCCGCGCTAGATTTTTTCTCATTTCCCTAAAATAATTCCCGGACCAGTAATCGATAAAATCACCATCTTAAATTAATGTATAAATTAATATATAAATTTTATATCAAATGAGCTGTACAAAAATGTGATAATAATTGTTGCTAAACGTGCAACATGGAAAATACGCTTTTTTTGGTACTTTAGCGCCATCTATTAATTGCACTTTTCATCGAGGCATGTCGACCCAACGAGAAAAGTTGTAGGAAACATTGCCTCCAACATTTTTCGGCCCTAAAAATGTTTCAAAAAACCTTCCATTTCCAAGATATAACAAATCCAAAGAAAATTTGAGTCTTCTCAAAAACCCGACCCTGAACGATCCCGCATTCTTCAAGTTCAGCTTTTTGAATGCTCTTCTAGCGATTCCCGCGAAAAAAAAGTTCTAAGTTTTTTTATACTTATAAACGTTCCTCAAAAATTATATGAAAGTAATGCGTATTTTTGAAACATGCGGTAGGAACGGAGCTTCGAATGCGTCTTAAGGAGGAAGGACTTACGTATATACGCATCCGAAACTCCGTTCCTACCGAATTTTTCAAAGACACGCATTACTTTTATATAAATACTTGAGGAACGTTTACGTTCAGTATTTATTAGACAACGGAAATGCAAGAAGCTGCATTTGCGTAAAATCTATCAATCGTAAACGATGCTCGTAAAAATTGTAACCGGTTTCATAGATCTCTCCCTAGACTCCCAATGCTGGCGCATTCGTCAGGCAAGGTGCCATATGCCAATGCTAGTAAGAGAATGCTAGGATCGTTAACGCTCCTCTTTTCATGTCGCAAGAGGTCGTAAACGATGGTTGAAAAAGTTTCAACTGGTGTCATATATCCCTCTTTAGAGTCAATAACGCTTTTCAATGACGCTTCTCAGCGTCACGGTAGATAGATACTTTTTGTGGATTAGGTCTCTACCCACGAACTCTCTCTACCCTCGTATAAGGAACTTCGTTCCAATTAAATACAAAATTGACTTTTTTCCAGAACAAGCTTTTATTTAAATATTCTAAGAAGGGACAGAAAAATTCATTCCTAAAAGGGAGCTCGTGATAGTGATAGTAATAGTACCTATAATAACAATGTTACCTAAAATAAGAGAGTGGGGTGTATCCAGGGGCGCACAGAAGCTTAAGGAGGCCCAGGGCAGGATATTTTTCCATATTGATTCATCGGGACCCCCTTGGGCGCGGGGCAAATCAAAACACTTGCCCCCTCCCCCCTCCCCCTCGTGCGTGTCTGGGCGTATCCCATTTATATGAGAATAACACTTTTTTATTTTTGCCCTACGCTTCCATTTTTAGGCACATCATCAGTTTTGGATTATAAATTCAAGCCCTTTTTTTAGAGCACATCATTGTGTTTCTTCATATTCTATATTAATAAAGTCTTGTTAGACAAAATTTCAATAAAAAAAAAATATCTCACTTAATTTCGTCTTTCATTTTCAGTAAATTTCGTGAATATCTGGATCTGCTCTCAGTGTGGAAAACAGTACCGTATGAAATACTCATTAACTAGACATTTGCGTTTGGAGTGTGGGAAAGAACCTTCGTATCAGTGTTCCGGGTGTGAAAAAAAGTTTAAGCATAAGCATCACATGGAATCTCATTTTAAGCTAAAACACTAATTTATCAGAAAAATGTGGTTTATATGTATCATAATTTTTAATAAAACTTGGCGATATATGATTTATTGTTATGATTAGGGGGCCGATTCAAGTTTTAAAGATTCAATAAAGATATTAAATTATTTAGTTAAATCGCTGTCTTTTGGTGTTGAAAGAAATAAGAAAATTGGTCTATTTCTGCATGTAATTTGTGATTATTATTTTGAAACTTGTATTGCAGTCTACTCTTACAAAATGTTACTCACATATATTTTTTTTCAGTTCCTCAGGAGACACTTTGGATGTGCATGCAATGTGGCAAACAATACCACTGGAGAAAGTCATTGTACAAACACCAAAGAATAGAATGTGGAAAGGAACCAGCATGGGGATGTTCTATTTGTGGGAAAAGATTCAAACACAAACATCACTGGCAGTCTCATTTGAGGCTAAAACATGCCATCATCGCTTAAATATTCAAACTTCCCTTGAAAAAGTTTCTTTTAAATATAAATATATTCTAATAGAAGGTGTGCCATTTTCTGTGTTTTAAAACGAATTTGTAAAATGGAACATTGGAGAGAAATTAAAAAAATGTATTTACTTTCGAAATGTTTGATGTGATTAAAGCAGAGGTGTCCAACGCGTGAGCAACGGTGTAAATAACTGTCACTCGTAAATCCCCTCTCTTACCACCTTGAATGCGTTCATGAGCCAATAATATTTCCTTGCTGATAGTAAGAAATTATGCGATACCAGTTTTATTGCTAGTTTTATTAGGCGATTTTGATGCTTGCATGAAAAATTTCTTTTTAAATTGTTTCTGACTGTTCCGTCGCCTTGTCAGTTGCTGCATAAGTGCTTTCAAAAATTTATTTTCTATTTTTATGCTAAATCAATATAAGTATACATGTTTTATTAATTGTTGTGTTTCAGCGAGAGAAGATTATTATTATTTGTGCATGTAACCTCAGGAGCATGGAAATATCCGAAATTCCACTTTCCCCAATGTTTATTTTACCGAAATTCATTTCATCGAATTTTCTCCCTAATTCTTATTAGTCCGAATCGCCATTTGTTTTAAACTCCACCCGAACATTATCTAATGGAAATTCTATTTTGCATATAAAGCGCATTCCGCCTAATTTGTTATGATCATCATGCCTCGGTGTGGTTTACGTAATATGACATTTTTGTGTAAACGGAACTGGCTATTCAGAAGAAAAAAAAATCGGTGAAATGATAATTCAGTAAACGAATGATCTCAAAATTATAGCAAATGTTGATTCGGACAAGCAAAAGTGAGGCGCCGGCCGCCGGATGCAAAAAGGAGATATAGAATTATTTTGCTGGAGTAGGGAGGCCTCTAAGCTCCTGAAAATGAAGTCTTGAAATCTCAAAATATATATCCTAAGTGAAAATCTAATTGCGCACCTTTTCCTCTGGATGAAAAAAGTTGTGGCTTTTTTATTTTTCGAAATATTTACGAAAAACTGTTTTTTTCTTTGATCAAAATATTTCGATTTTTTCACTTTAATTCGCAGCAAAATGAAAAGTTTTTGATATTTTGTAATACAGCTTATCAAAAATATGTATTGTCATATTCTGCGACCGATGGCGTTATTAAAACATTAAAATGTTTATTTGGAAAATTGTTAATAATTTTTTTCCAAAACGGTCGAGCGAGTTTTCAGCAAGCGAAAACTGTCAGCGAGAAAGTTGTTCAGAAAGGTTCAAGGAAGTTTTTTTGGAAAGTTTCATATCAATTAGAAAAGTAGTTAACAAACTGTTGATTTTTTAATTAGCCGGCGCGATGGATTTTCTTCCGTGCAAACTACGCCCCGGTCAGTAAAGCGCTACAGACCGTCGAGATTTTGTAATTAAAATACGAGAAATATAGGAATTATGGTTCATGATAAATAGTTCTTCTGCTCAAGGCATGCACTTCATAAAAGTCCTAAAAGTACAGAATTTCTCTGTATTTACTTTTCCTTGTATTCGGCGTGTCCTTCGTCTGACCTCTATTTGTAAATATACTTATATATATGCTTTTTGGTTGTTTCTTTACCAAAATAAATACATCTGTTTAGTTCAGGCTCTTCCGATTAGTATAGCAGATTAAAATAGGTAGCTATACAAAATTCTTTATGGTGAAGTTTTACAATTAAGGAATGGAAAATAATTTAAAACCAACGAATGGTAGAAAACGAACGAAACATGAAGGCTTGTTCTTATGTTCTTAAATGTAACAGAAATGCGGTATGTAAGAACAAATTAGTCACCTAATTCTTGCTTAAAATACTTGAAAAATGTCTTGAGAATTTTTTAAAATATATTTTCAAGTATTGCAGTAATGTTGATAATGACTATCCCGTCAGCGCCCAAGGTTTTTCTTCGTCTCAGACTTCCGGAAACTCCAGTATCATGATGGCTGAGGTATTGTTAGAGTACGTGCGAAGAAGAGAAGGATACATAAATAAGAAAAATCAAAAACAAATTAAAAATTCAAATTAAAAATTATGAACGATACAAATAAATATGCGCCTGCGTTCGCAGCGATGTCATATGGCACCCAGGGACGCTGTCGGGTTTCAATAAATAGATGAATTATTATTGTGTAGGGAAGAATGTGAATCATAGGAAAAAATATTTATTTCAAAAATATTATATTTTCGGAACAACTATTTTTGAAAGCGCTTCTTACAAAATCGAAAAAAATAGAACGATATGATTTTTCAAATATGTTTAGAATTTTAAAGTGTCTTTGTAATAATTTTTAAACATATTTGACAAAATCGCATCGTTTTTTTCGATTTTGTAAGAGGCGCTTCCAAAAATATTTGGACCAAAAATAGAATATTTATCAAATAAATATTTTTTTCTATGATTCACATTTTTCCCCTACACAATAATAATAATAATTCATCTATTTATTAATGTCATCATTAACATTGCTGCAATACTTGAAAATTTATTTAAAAAATGTTTCAAGACATTTTTTCAAGCATTCTAAGCAAGCAGAGGCGGATTCGGAAATTTGCCGCCCCTGGGCAAACATGAAAAATGCCATTCGTCGGTTTCGTATTATTTTCTTTTTCTTAATTGTAAAACTGCACTATAAAGAATTTTGTATTGCTACTTTCTTTAATCTGCTCTGCTAATTGGAAGAGAATGAACTAAACTGATGCATTTAGTTTAGGTAAAGAAACAACCAAAAAGTATATATAAGTATGTTTACAAATAGAGGTCAGACGAAGGACACGCTGAATACAAGGAAAAATAAATATAGAGATTCTTTATTTTTAAGACTTTTATGAAGTTCATGCTTCTAGAAGTGGCAACACTAAAATATTTTTATCAGAGAAGAATAACTATTTATTATAAACCATGATTTTCCGTATTCCTCGTATTTTGATTACAAGATCTCAAAGGGCTGTGAGTCACAGTTGCACCTAACGCTGGGGTAGCGCTTTTACTGATCGGGGCGTAGTTAGCGCGGAAGAAAACGCATCGCGCCGGCAAATTATAACATCAACAGTTTGTTAATTACTATTTCAATTGATCTGAAACTTTCCAGAATCTTCCTTGAACCTTTCTGAACAACTTTCTTGCTGACAGTTTTCGCTTGCTGAAAATTCGCTCGACTCCCGAAACGCTAGAAGTTGTTTGTGCACGAATTATGCACCGTCTTGGAAAAAAAATTATTAACAAATTTGTGAATAAACATTTGAATTTTTTGCTAATGCCATCGGTCGCAGAACATGACAATACATATTTTCGATCGGTTTTATTTCGAAATATCAAAAACTTTCCAGTTTGCTGCGAGTTGAAGTGAAAAAAATCGAAATATTATAATCAGAGAAGAAATAGTTTTTCGTAAATATTTCGAAAAATAAAAAAGCTCCAACTTTTTTATGGAGAGGAAAAGATGCTAAATTAATTTTTTACTTAGGATTTATCTTTTGGAGTTTAAATTCAAGACTTCATTTTCAGGAGCTTAGGGGCCTCCCTACTCCAGCAAAATAATTTTATATCCTTTTTGCATCCAGCGCCTCAAGTTATGCTAGGTAGGCATTCGAAAAAATAAGAATGAGCGTGAATAAATGTGAAGGAAAACAATACAAAAAAAATGCAATCTATTGACCCATCGTATATCATATCGATTAGAATTTTGTATTTTGTCGGAAATATCTGATATGTTCTCAAATCTAAGTTCTCTACTTCTTTTCAGTGTTATAAAAATATGTGCAATAATTCTCAGGCATTTGTTTAAGCTTCCTTAAATTTTGTTCTCAAATTTAATTTTGTTTTCAGCTTCTCGTGTAAGTGGCTGGGCTTGTGGACAATGTGGGAAACAGTACCAGTGGAAAGAATCGTTGTACAAACACATTAGAATTGAGTGTGGCAAAGATCCAGCATTCCAGTGCAGTATTTGTTTGAAAAAATTTAAACACAAACATCACTGGAAGTCTCACCTAAGGCTCATACATTCTATCACCGTAACCTAAAGTTCATCCCTATAGTTTTAATTTGAAAAAAAATTAAAAAATATATTTTACTGATCATGAACACGTTTAGACTAAACGCTTCGAATTTTTAATTATTCCTTTATAATTTTTTAACATTTGTATATTTTAATTATTTTGAATGAAACCTCTTATGTAAAAGATTCAAAAACATGTACTAGGATTATTGTTGAAAATTCTACTCTTCTACAATAAATAATTTAAGGATGCAATTTTCATTTCAATATAACCTATTTCTCTTGGTCATTTTCTCGGAAATATACTCCTAATGCTTTTTAATTTGCATGTGCTTTTGAATCAGACTGTTTTCTTTGATAATTTTCCATACTTTAAAATACAATTTTTTTGTTGTTAAATTAATAACCAAACTTAATTTATTATGTGCCAACAGGTTACTTTGAGTTCGACATTTGGGATGAGTGTAAGGTAATCCTTGAGCCACTGATAAATAACATTACCGAATCTAATGGAATGGAAGAGGAAGAAGATGCATTAAAGTGCAAAAAGTGTGGAAAGGTGTATAAAGTCCTCAGAAACTTTAAACGTCATCAAATAACTTGTCCAAAACAAGGAAAAAATCGTCTCAAGGATCCAGACGAATATCGTTGCAGAGGATGTGAAAGAACATTTTTATCAAAGGAACAACTTACACGACATCGTGTAACAGGCAGAAATAAAAATTGTGCTTATAATGAGGTTTATAAAAAAACCCGAAGAGGCACACAATACAACACTGAAGAATGAACGTGCCAATTACAATGAAATTCATACAAATATCATTGATAATTAGAAACGAATCAGTGAATACCTCATATTTAAACTATTATTTCTTCTCTCACCGAGTGAGAAGGTGCTTTTAGTTAGTTATTAAGAATTTTTCGAAATTATTGAATACTCTCTTTTCATTCTCACTAAAATTATAATTTTAGGAGGATTCTAAAACAAATGTAACCTTTTTTACTTTTATATTTGAAATAAATAAATAAATAAAAGAATCTCTATGCTTCTATTTATTTCGCCCATTATAAAGCAATCGGAATGTAAGTATCTGACTTCAGAAAATTTTTCGAACCGTGGAATATGTGATAAATAATTATTAATAATTAATATCATATTATAATTAATATATTATATTATATTATTTATAAATAATATTATATTATATCATTACATTATATGATTTATAAATAATAATTGACTATCTGATTATTAACCATAAATTGCGTAAAATAAAAGACATCAATTCAGAATAATTTTTTATTTCATGAAATTACAGTAAGCTTAGGAATATTAGAACACTAACTAATATAATATTCTATTTTTGCAGGTGTGGACGCACTTGATATAGCCAATTTAGAGAAAATGGAATTATTATGGGAAATCAAAATTAAACGAATGCGGTGTCTAATGAATATATGGATGGATAATTGAAGGAGACATCAAAAATTGAAATGCCTCAAAAAACCATTTTATAATTGTACAATGTGTCTTAAATCTTTTCACAGGCGCACTACGAGCGAAAAAATCATAAAATTTTGAAACGTCTTGTAATAAGTTTACTTGTTTCTGGTACCCAACAAGAGATAACAAAATTTCCTTTTCAATTTCTTTAGACGTTAGGAATCTTTCATTCACAGTTGGAAAAAAAAGGTTTCATGTTGGTATAAGAGTTTGATATACATATATATTTATTTGGCTTCAGTCAAAAAAGACAAGTTATTCGTTGAGTTTCTTCTTAGAAAATCATCTTAATTTACTACTATCTGCGTTTACAAATGAAAATTTGGAAATATTTTGATAAGCCTTCTGTAGTCCAGAAATTTTCTTGACATAAATATATATAAAAAAAAACAATAAATAAGATGATTATATTACATTTTTCGGAAATAATAATTATGTGTATATTTCAGTGTTATTATATTTGCATTGCTTTGGAAATTGTTATTTATGATAATAATAATATTAATCTCTATGGCCTTGCGAACATAATTTTATACCGCCTGCTAAAATTATCATATTTTTAAATGATTGAATTTTTAATTTCAGAAAACAGATTATCCCAAATACAGATAAACTTGTGGTAAACTTTAATTTCAATAAAGTTTTATATGCATGAACTACGCATGTTGCACATATCTATTCGATGGAATTCTCTTCATTTTTTTTTGAGTTTATAACTATGAAAATATCGATAGATTTCAAAATGACACTAAAAATGTAACACGTAATATTTTATATTAATTGCAGGTAAAATCCGTGCAAAACCTATGAATACTCTTTTGGAAAAATCTGCAAAATTATCTGGATTACCTAAAGTGCGACTATCTTCAACAATTCGAAGCAAGTATAATTCCATATTTATTCCTTCATTTATTATTCTGGATATTTATATAATTGTTTTTATTTTTCAGATGAGGCTGGTACATCTTCTGGAAAAAATCAAATTGTGTATGAAGTAATTCATCTACCCATTGCTGCTACTAATTCTGCACGTCCTAAGGAAGTTGAGATTGTAAACAATGAAAACAAAGATCCATTAGAGAAAAAAACTGAAGAAGCATGTAATGATTCTGGAGGTAATATCAAGTTATTAATACGATAAAGTTAGCGCTGGGAGACTTGAATAGTAATGGCTGAGATTACTGACGTGTGTGGAATTGCTGGCCCGAGCGAAGCGAGGGCAGCACCACACGAGTCAGTGATCTCCGCTATTCGCCACTCGCCATGTACGATATTTTTCATAAAAAGTACATCGAAAGCTCGGTTTTCGACGACTCTTGAGTGATAGCGAAATAAGGAAAATTAGAGTTTTAAGTTTATGGTTGACAACATGTGACAATCACATATATAATTACGTTAATGGGTTGGCATTATTGACGCCTATTACGCGCGCGACTCAGTCATGCCAATACAGAAACACTCTCAAATTTCTTTTGTTTGCACAACTGATTTACTGATTTACTGATATATATCCTGAGTGGAAATTTGATTTCGCATCTTTTTCTCCTTATGAAAAAAGTTTTTGCTTTTTTATTCTTTTTATTTATTGTATTTTTTATTATTTTATGAATTTACCTTGCGCTACGCGGTCGGCCTTTGTTCTTCCTTACAGTTGTAAGTATATAAAGCTTGTGAAACTTAAAAGTGAAATGTCGACTACTTTAATTTGATGAGTGTGAATTCTATTTTGTTAAAGCTTCTCCGGCTTTAACGAATACATTCTCATCGCGTGTCTCGTGCTGCGCACTCGATCAAAGTTTGTCCAAAATGGTAGGGAAGTTTTGTTGCCTAATTTTTTGCACATGTTGTGTAGTTTTTCTAGAAATTCAATTTTTTATGTATATTTTCCACGATTGAAACCAAAACTACGCGTCCAATGGGAAAAATTATAACAAATCTATAAAAATTTTTGGGGTGAATAACTTTTCTCTATCAATCTTCTGTATTAGCCTCAGTCCTCTTTTCAAAAATTTCATTATTTAATTTTTATAGTTATTTTTCCCGATTGAAATGAAAACTACATAAGATGTTTCCTAAGCTTGTATTAATTGTCCAAAAGTTCATTTTTTCCTTTTTTATATGGTTTCTGATAAATGAAGCAAAAAATACTTGTCCTATCAAAAAGTTAATTTTACCGAATTTGTAGATCTTTTTTGGTGCACAAGTTTGGTTATTTATATTTTCCTGTACCTTGCATAGTTTGACCAAATAATGAATCTTTCTACTTTTCATTATTTTTTGTGCGACCAAAATTTGGATTTTCGATTTTTTGAGAAAACTCGAAAAGTTGTAAAGATTATCTTGGAGGGCTCCCAAGAAAAAAAAAAAATTTTTTTTCTTCAAACTTTTTCTTATATCTTGCGTTGTTTGGCTGAAAATTCTCATTTTCGTTTATATTTTTGAATTTTGAGAATACCACAACCACGGCAATTTTGTTTCTATAGAAGAAAATCATGAGGGCAAATTGTTTCACTTTTTACCTACTATAAGAAACCGTACTTACAATTTTTGAGTCTTGGAAAAAAAGTCCAAAAAAATTTTCAAAATGCTCCCACTCTTTTATTTTTGATACAAAATAGCTGGTCAACGAACTGAACTTACCTTTTTGGTCTCTCAAAATGGATGTCAAAGCACGATCGAATATGATCATTCTTTCGAAAGTTATCTAGTTCACAGATTTTTTTTTTCATTATTTTTTGCGCGATCAAAATTGGAATTTTTTATTTTTTGAGTGAATTCAAAAAGTTGTATTCACGATCTTGTAGGGCTCCCAAGAAGAAACATTTTTTCTCTCTGACTTTCTTTTCAATCTTGCGTTATTTGTCTAAAAATTCTCATTTTTGTTTCTATTTCCAAATTTTGAGAATGCCATAACTTTGACAATTTTGTTTTTATCGAAAAAATGAAAATGATAAATTGTTTCACTTTTTGAGTGCTACAAGAAATTGTACTTACAATTTTTTCATCTCTGAAAAAGTCTAAAAAATTTTTCAAAATGCTCCTCCTCTTTGATTTTCCATCCAAAATAGCTGGTTAACGAACTCGTCCTTTCTTTTTTGGTTTTAAAAAAGTGTGCCAAAGCACAATCCAATATGATCATTCTTTCGGAAGTTATCCAGTTCGCAGATTTTTTTTCATTATTTTTTGCGCGATCAAAATTGGAATTTTTTATTTTTTTTTTCAAAATAATTCGAAAAATGAAAGAGCTAGAAACTTCCTTTAGGAGGAGAAAAAGATGTGAAATTGAATTTGTACTAAGAATATATATATTTTAGAAATAAAAATTCAAGACTTCATTTTCAGTAGCTTAGGGGCCTCCCTACTCCAGCAAAATATTTCTACATCCCCTTTTTGCATCCGGCCCCTCATTATTTATGAATTTTGCAACATTGGTGATGATGATTAGAATCCAAGAAATGTAAAGAGATAAAAACTCAGGTTTGCAAAGTTTGGAGTCCGAACTTTGTTAATTAATTGTTGATGAAAATTACTGACTTTAATAAATTTTATATTAATTCCAGCATTCAAGGATCCAAGTCAACCAGCAGAAATTTACATACCGCAGTCTACCGTGGAAGGTAAATAAATTATTTGCAAAGTTTCATGAGAAACTTGATTTAGATTTGAATTTAACTTTGAGAAACTTATCAGAGTGAAATTGTAGAACACACACACACACACACACACACACACACACACACACACACACACACATCCACCAACACACAAACAAACACCCACACACACACACACACATACTCACACACCCACAATCAC
>WSXT02247792.1:0-15242 GCA_011762715.2 Neuroterus valhalla | reverse complement strand
CTTTATCCGGAAAAACAATATCATTGGAGGGGGAAGGAGGGGGGGGGGGGATTTCCCAACTCCCTAGGGCGGCAAATTGTTTAAATCCACCACTGAATCCTAGATCTGTTTTCTTGAAGAGACAATTTCATTTTTTGTTAATATGCCTTTCTAGTTCACATTTTTTTTGTGTACTATTATTGTCTCTATTGCTATGAATAAAGCATATTGAAAGTGATTTTTTTTTGTTTTGTCACACTTACGCCGTAAATCCTAAAAATACGGGTACACGGGCATTCTTGTGGTTGGCTATGTTCCCTTTTTGGTCCCTTTTTCTTGAACTGACAAGTCCTTTTTTCCCTTTTTTTAAGGCAGTAAGTTGCTGAGAGCCCTGATATTGCAAAACTGCTGAAAACCTCTACTTTTATGAAGATTATCGATTTTTTTTTCATTTTTGATGATATATTTTTTTATGTCAAGTTTAATTAAGGCTCTACTAGCCTTAAAGAATACATTCTCATTACAATACTCGACACTGATATTTACATCTCGCATAGTTTGGCTAGTAAGTTGAATTTTCCATTGTTTTAAAAGCGTTGGTACGATTGAAACAAAAAAGATTGGTATTTTCGATTTTTAGAGAAAATTCAAAAAGTTGTATTCACGATTTTTTAGCGCTGCCAAAAAGAAACATTTTTTCTCTCTGGCTTCCTTTCCAATCTTGCGTTATTAGTTCTAGTTGGAGTTGGTGCATCTTAGGTAGCAATGGGAGCAATGCATCTACTTGTGACCATTAAACACTTTGACTCTTGTTGCCACTGAACATCATTTTCCATAACTCAAAATTAAATAACTTAGATATAAATCTTAGAAGTTGAGCAAATTGCAACTTCAGGTTATCAAAATTCAAGAATTTTCAAAAAGATATCTTCAAAATTGAAAACTGATTTCTAAATGCTTAAAAGTAAAGATTTTTTTTTTGGATAATTTATAATTTGGCAAGTTTTTTATCTTTAATTTCCGAGTTTTTTCATTTTCATGATCCATATTTTATATTTTATCATTTTGGAAAATTCAACTTATGATTTTCGACATCATCAGAGTCCAAACTTTGTATTCATACATCACTTAAGTTGATGTTTTAAATCATAAATCTTTTGAATATATTTATGTTTTCAAATTAACTGAATTCAATCCAATTAATTTAGGTTCAAGAATCTAGAATGTGAACATACACAAGTGGTCTATAAAAAAGGTTTCAATTTACAAACTCAAAAAATATAAATCCAAGATATTATCTTGTATATTTTGGAAATTTGCAATTTTAACTATTTAAAGAATTTCAGTTTGTGAATATTCCAAATTTGAATCTCGAAAATACCAGTAGTCTAAGAGAAAATGTTCCACAATGTATGAATTTTCTATATTGAGTAATTCGCAACATAAATTTTCACAATTCAAGTATTTTCAATTTGAACACTTCAAAATTATAGAACTTTGAATTTTATATGTTAGATATGATTTTTTTTTCACGATGCAAAGTTAGGAGCGTTTCGAGTTTAACAGCTATAATTTATAGTTGTGTGATGGAAGTGCTGCTATCCTATTCAGAACGGCTGGGAAATTGCAAAAGTCTCATCGTTGTCAATCGTGTTGACAAGA
Source organism: Neuroterus valhalla (assembly GCA_011762715.2). Classification (NCBI taxonomy): domain Eukaryota; kingdom Metazoa; phylum Arthropoda; class Insecta; order Hymenoptera; family Cynipidae; genus Neuroterus; species Neuroterus valhalla. The sequence continues at coordinate 13,601 of WSXT02247792.1, read as the reverse complement.
TTAAGAAACACAATTCGGCACGATTGAGTTGAAAATCTTTTCTGTTTTTGTCCGATTTAGATTTTAATATGTAGCTTGTGCCAAATCTTTCATAATAAATTTAATATCACGAACTACATGAGATTATAATTAAAAGTAACACTTCTATTACCTTCGCAGCCAAAGCAAATTCTCAAGGACATCCGGATGTCTCGTCAGCGATACACGCGAGAATTGCGACTTCTACTTTACTTTCCGATGCCCCTGCCATGTAGGGGCAGGTTAAATGTGAAACTTATAAACAATGAAGAAATGAAAAGGAAGTAAAATAAAAATATAATATTAAAAGCTACTACTTCAGCGTTGAAATACGTTATAATCGCAGCAGATTGTCTTTTATTTGATCATCCCATTTTTGAATCTCAGAATTCAGAATGGCTTAGCTAGTCTCTTCCTTCTTTGCATTCGCGCGGGACTGTTTCTCACTTGCACGCACCTTCACACGGACTCGTCACAGTGTGCAAGCTCCAAATCCAATATGGAGAATCGTTATTCGTTTGTTACTTCTGCCAAAGAGCTTAATTGAAAAGCGGGTAGTGCTGTATTGCGGGACCTTCCATTCTTGATCAGTCTTCAATCTTGACTACAGCCGTTCGAAAACATTCATCAGCAGTTCTCCTTTGATTCGTCAAAATGGTAAGTAAAATTTTTTCCTTCACAAAATTGATTCTACGAAAAATTTTACATAAAAGATTTATTATTTTCAACAAATTATTTTTCACATGAAATAATGCCTTCACAAGATATATTGGTACTGAAATTTTAGTACATATATCGGAGGTAGTGAGTAAAGCCTTTTACACCGAAAATGGTTATTTTACAAAAATACGTAAATTTTGCGTGTTGACTATCTCCTCATCGAAAAAAATCTCCATATTATTGTGAATGAACTATGAATTCCACTAGCAAATTTTTGTAATGCTTCCAATAATTTGGAATTGATTGGCATTCAATCATTCCATATAATGAATTAATTGGAAGATTCAAACACCAAAATTCCAAAGAGAAGCTATTCAAACAAGAACCGTCACGGCATTTTGGTGCAAATACCCGGAACTATACTTGAAGCTATTATTTGTGCTCAAATTTCAGTACAAATAGCCAAACTTGTATGAGGATAAAACTCTATTTATAATAATTATTAACTTGAAGAAATAGAGACAAATATACAGTTTCATGCGAATTGGAAGAGAATGGAAAATTGTAAATTTTCAATTGTTTGCTGGGATAACATTTTTTATTATTGTTAGAAAGAAATTTAAAAAAATTTAAATTCAAAAAATCAATTTACTGTTTATACATAATAACCAAAGATGGTCGAAATCTGTAAGGAGCAGGAACAATATCTTATCAATCAATTATCATTTTCTGTAGAATTAATTTTGTGTAGGAAGAAATTCGTTGTGGAAATAATCCTAATAATAAATAATAAAAATATTAAATTTGTTTGGAATATACATATTCTGTGTGGAAAACATATTTTCTACACAGTTGCAATCGTTTCTACACAAACTTTTCCCATACAAAATATATCGTACACAAAAAACGTACTGACTGTTTTCTTCCCAATACAATAATTTCCTATAAAAAATCGAACACTTAAGTTTTCCCTGTACAAAATATTTACAGCAAAAATTTTTCCTACACGAATTAAATTCCACAAAGAATTCTTTGTGCACAAAATATATTCCACCTAAAATATTTTGTACACAAATCATTTTCCACGAAGGAACTTTCATACGCAAAATGTATTCCACACGAAAATTGTCCTACACGAATAATTTTCACCAAGAATGTTTCCTACACAAAATAAATTTCCCTTAAAAAGTTTCCTGCACAAATTATTTTACACCATAAATTTTTCCCAGGCGAAATATGTGTATATCACACAAAACCATTATTATTGCACAAATATTGTCCCTGCGATCATTTCCCACAACGAATATTCTCCCACGCAAAATTAATTCTACACTCAATTATCATTTTGAATAAAATATTGTTCTTGCTCCGTACAGAAGTCGTCCTTCTTACTTATTTTTCATTGTTTGAGAGGAAATTGAAAATTGAAAATTTCCAATTGTTTGATAGAATCAGATTTTTTATTGCTGTTAGAAAAAAATTATTAATTTTGTATTTATATTCAAGAAATCAATGCATCGTTCATACATAAGAAGAAAAGATGGACGAAATCTGTTAGAAGCAGGAACAATGTCTTCTCAAAAATTTAATGTATAAATATAATAATAATAATCAAAATTATTGGGGATTCCAAATAGTTTGGGAGTAGTAAAAAAGCATAAAATTTACGAATTCTTACGGATTTTATTCATTACATTTCAGCATTCTTTATTCAAATCTTATTTCATTTTCTGGGGACCGTTCTCTCACTTATCTCATCATCCAACTCAGTTAATTCCGAAAACAGCAAAAATTACAAAAATGTATGAAAATAACTAGAAGATAATTAAGACTTCAACTTTTGAATCAATTAGGAATTCTTCCTTCAATAAAAATGAAAAATATTGGATATAAGATAGTGTTTTCAAATTTTTTCATATACCAAACAACTATCTACACCTAAACAAAATATGAAGTTTTCTTACTCTCCTCCGCGCTACGACGTTCTGCTCCGGTTCAGTTTTTATTTCGATTTTGTTTTTTTTCTCTACTCTCCTCGCCCTCGCTCTTCTGTTTGTCTTTTTTTGAGTATGGATTAACCAGTGCTAGATAAACATTTATAATGAACACTCCAATCACAGAAATGTTTAAAAAATAAGAATATAGACTAATAAATAGTATTACCACTCCGATAAGACTCTTCTCTTCTGTTTTTCTTGCTTTTCGGGCATTTTTTTCTCGTTTGTCGCGTAGCAATTTCAACTCCAACAACTCAATTCGCAATTTCTTTTTATCGGATGATGAATCAGAGAAGTCATACTCTGTGTCGAACATCGGTCGTAGGAAAATATGATGGTACGATATGCATAGAACAGGGTGTCTACCCACCCTGGAAAACCTGGAATTGTCAGGGAATTTTTTTATACCTGGAAAAACCTGGAAATGTCAGGGAATTTATTTCAAAGTCAGGGAATTTTTTCGAATTTACTTAATTATTCTCTTGTAACAAAAATAATCCACCGCGGGCCTCTTTGCCCGCGGTGGATGTTTTCCTTGTCAATAAAAGATCGCAGAGAGCCACATCGTGTTTTCGTCATAAAACTTTGTTTCGATTTTTATCATTTCAATAGAAATTTCAATCTATGACGGTTCTTTTGTTTATTGAAACAAAGGTTTAATATGAAAATGTGAATACATATTTGTTAAATTAAGGACTGTATAAGATTCGATGAAGACTTAAATTTGTTTTACCTACGATATATTAAAGAAGGTAATATTCTCTGGAGAGGGAATGTTGGGAAGACTTAAATAAAAACATCATGCTGGTTATGAAAATGATATGTTCTCTTCCATATGGAGATGCTGACGTTGAGCGTGGTTTTCCTGTGAATTCCGAATGTCTTTTTGGAAATATGCATGACGAGTCAGTCATAGCCAGACGTCAAGTTTATGATTCTATCTTGAACATGGGTGGTGTGGAAAATTATAAAGTTTCCAAAAGTCTAATTCATAGCGCTCGAAATGCGCATGCACGCTGGAATGAGGCTTACAAACAGCGAAGGTTGAAAGAAGTTACAAAAATTCAAGAAAAAGAGGGAAAAAACGAAAAGTATTGGAGATAAAGAACTTGAAGCAAAGCGCTGGAAAATTTTGGAACCAGTAGAAAAAGAAGCCATTGCACTCGAAGAAAAAATTGTAGAAATCAAAAGATAATCATAACAAAGTGTAAACGAAAATATTCACGTTTTTGTTACCAAAGTTATTTATTTATAGACGTTTTGTTCGCAAACGAAGAGAATTTATTCCATAACTATTCAACTGTGTTTCGTATTAATACCCTTAGAGTATAACATATTAAATAAATATCATTTTGAAATAGAATCACAATTTCACTCTCTTATTATCCGTTATACTTTTTTCTCAATTCAAATAATTATTATTGAAACATTGAAATGTGTTAAAATAAAGGGGTTTTATAATTCTTAGATAATACTCTGATGGCGGGGGGAGGGGGGGGGCATAAAATTTCAAATTTTACAGTTAAATGGCCAAACCTGGAAAAATTTAGAAATACCTGGAAAAAATCTGGAAAAGTCAGGGAATTTTTTTTCAGGAATCGAGTAGACACCCTGTTTAGGTTCGGATCAGGCTTCCGGTTCGAGTTTTGAACCCGAATTTGACCCGTCCAGTCGGGTTAGGGTTTTAAAATTTTTGCATGCCCCTAGTATTCTTGCTCTATTCGACATTTTCAATCACCTTTTTCTAAAAACTGTAGTAACAGTTCTACCATATTTCCAAAAACAGAGTGGCGGCTTGACCGGGAAACTGGGAAATGGCCGGGAATTTTATTGACCGGGAAAAACCGGGAATTTCTTTAAAAACAGGGAATTCACTTGACTCAACCTAGAATATCTAAAATTCTACCGAAAAAATACGAGAAACGATCGCTTTCTCTTAATAAATCAAAAAGTGATCTTATCATTTGTTTTGAAGAATGAAACATTCCTCTAATCTGATTCTCAAAATATGAGAACAAGAATTTCTCCTTTTTCCATCATAAGAAAAGCGTTTTGCAAATTTGTTGCTCTGTGAGATGTTTTCAGCTGACTCAAATTTGGTAATTGAATTGATGATAGGGAATTTCAGAAAATAATTATAGTTTTTTTTGATGGACAGGGAGTTTCAGTGAAGAAGTATAATTTCACTTGGAACAAGGAATTTTTTACATGGAACGTGAGCTTAAAATACATTCATTAATTTTAACATTCATGATAATACCTGAAAATTTATCTGTTTGGTTGAAAATTAATTACTTCAACCAAAAATTCAACTATTTCATTTTTAGTGAAAAATTTATCTTTTCTAGTTTAAAATTCGACATTTCGGTGAAAATTCGTCTTTTTGAAATAAAAATTCAATTATCTCGTTGAAACTTCACATATTATGTTGAAAAATCGATTTTTTGTAGAAAATTATCTTTTTCTTTGGAAGTTAATATTCTTCTCCATAAATTCTTACGGTTGACAATTCAAGTTATACAGTCAAACATTTTTCATTTTAGTCGAACATTCATCTCGTTGAAAACTCTTATTTTTGGTTTAAAATTAATTTTTCTAGCCAAGAATGTCACTATTCCATTTTTGTTCGAAAATTTTTATTTTTATGGTTCGAATTCCAACCATTCTGTTGAAAAGATGTATCTTTTGTTTGAAAATTGATTTTCTGTCAAAAATTGAACTATTCTATAGTTAATCTTTTCAGTTAAACATTCGTATTTCTGGTTTAAAATTCAACTACTCCAGTTTACAATTTACAATTTCATTTAATTTTTCGTCATTTTGTGCATAAATGTAATAATTTGTTTGACAGTTTTTTTTGTTTGTTGAAAGATAGTTTTTCTTTGTTATAAGTAATTTTTCAACTGAAAATCCAACGTATTTAAATAAAAAATTCCATAGTTTCTTTTAAAAATCTATTTGTTTAGTTAAGCATTTATTTTTTTCCAATTTAAAATTCGACTATTCATATTTTCATTTATTAATCTTTTTCAGTAAAAGTTAATTTATCTGTTTAAAAACTCAACCCCTCCAGTTAAAGATTCTTTTTTTTAGTATAAAACACTCATGCTTGGTTCAAAATTGGGTTCTTAAACTAAAAATTTTACTGTTACATTTTTGGTTGAAAATAATAATTTTTCACTTTGGAATTCTTTTTTCTTAGAAAATGATTCTTTCTATTTGGAAATTGATTTTGTTGTTTGAATATTCATCTTCATGGTTGAAAATTGTAGTGCTCCAGTTAAATATTCATATTTTTAGTTGTAAATTCATCTTCTTGTTTTCAAAATTAACTGTTTTGGTTGAAGATTCATAATGCTGTTATTTGAAAATTCATCATATTGGTTGAAAAAAGAAATATTTGGTTGTAAATCAGTTTTTTTTCTGTTATCGTAAATTCATTTTTTCAATTGTAAGTTCAACTATTTCAATTTTTGTAGAAAATGAAATTTTTTGTTGAAAATTGGATTAATCTTTCCAAAATTGATTTATTTTGCAATTTTTGATCTGCTGTGTTAAAGGATGTTTAGAATGAACATCATGAATAAAAATAAATGTTTGCGTTTTGCGGAAAATATAAATATGTATATATCGCCGCCCTGAAAACGAACAGTTTTAGAAACCATATAACTTACAAGTAAATTGGGTTTCCCGTCTTAACCCGGTGTCCTGTCCCATATTCCGATCTGACTTAGCTCCAACTTCTGCTTCTACCGATTTGGCCCGCAACTTTTGAACGAGATATGGATTGACCTTCCTAATGAACCTTCTAGAAGTCATTATATACAGTAATAAATAAAGAATAAATCATTTTAATGCATGACTCCCAGCTTTTAAATATATATTTCATTCTTGTCATTTTTATAAGCAAACGACTATCATAATTTTGGAATTATATTTTCGTGAAGTAAATCGCTAATACATTCAAGTTAAAATTCAAAAGTTCTCATTTTATATCATTCAATTGATTCTATTTTCAGCATTTTTAATGTTGATTAGAATGACCCAGGAAAATTTTTTGAAAACCATCAAAGTATTTTTGTGCTGATTTTAATGAATAAGTGTACCTCAAATAAGTTGGAGCAGTTTGCTTATTCAAATTACAGAAACTTGATCCAATACTTTCGGATACATTTTTTTTCTATAAAAAGTAATTATTATTTTTTCTTACAGGGGAATTCGTGCAAGCACCCAATAGTAATCTTGAAAGATGTTAACTACCGTGATTTGGCGGCAATGTTGCACTTCATGTACCAAGGAGAAGTCAATATCAAACAAGAAGATATTGCAAGTTTTCTGAAGGTTGCAGAAGTTTTACAAATCAAAGGTCTCACAAAAAATAACGACGAGGTGCGCTCAAATTAAACTACCATACACAAATAACAGCAAAGACTCGTTTGAAACAAAAATTAATAATATATAAACAATTTCAGGAATTATGCGAAAAAGATGTAGAGACCTCGGAGCATTCAATCATCGGTGATAGAAATGATACAGCCCCTTCAGCGCCAGACAATGATTGCGATATGATTCAAGAAATACCTCAACCTGTTGATAAATTTCACTGTTCGTCTTCCAACAAAAAATCAGAACCAATGAGCCAAAAATCAAGGGAGAATTCAGTTCCAAAAGTAGAGTTGGAATCAGAGCCCGAGTCTGAGAACGTTGAAAACAACATGCAAGAATATTTGGATAGAGAATGTCAAAATCAGGCAGAACAACCTTTGGATTGTTCTCTGGATTTTACAAAAATGCCACAACCTGAAAGAGATTGGATAGATTATAAACCCGGTATAGACGCAAATTCTGTGAGTCAAATACCGGAAATGAGCGAGAAACGAATGGAACATCAAACAGACACAAGGACACTTGGTAATTTAGTTATAAAATTATCCGGGGTATGTAATTTAAATGAATAATTCAGAAATACAAAATATGTAAAGGTAACTGCTTCCTCTGGAAATGAATAATTATCCCAGTTGATGACAAGGAGATTGTGATTAAATTTGAATACTTTCAATAAATTCGATTAATTTTGTTGCAGACTTGCAGCCAGATCCACATGTGCATTACTCTGAACCTGAATCTTCCTTAAGTAAATAATTTGGAAAAGTTATATTAAGATGTTTCAAATGATCTCCTAATCTTCATTCTATGCTACATTTTCAAAATTACTTTACAGATTATAGTAACGCAAGTAACACAGAGGCTTCCTTTCAAACCGATTATCCAAGCGATTCGGCAAGTTGTAGTAATCGAGGTAGGAGAACAGTAAAGGGAATACCAGGGAGCAGTTTATCTTTGGAGACAACTTTAAGGGTAATATCAGAACTTGGACCTACAATTCGTGTTGAAAGAGGTAAAGTGATACGAATGTACTCTTGCCCCTGGTGCTTACGGCATTTTACACGGAAGGAAAATCTGAAACTACACGTGAAATATATTCACGGTCCGCTTGAAAGTCTGACATGTAAACTTTGTGGCAATAAATACAAAAACAGTAACAGCCTACGAGTACACTCGTATCTTTATCATAATGCAAAGAGAAATAAACATAATAAGTCACCTCTCATCAGTGGTGGCGTCTGAAGGACTGATTTTTTTTTAAAGCTTTAGTCATTGAAAAACAATGTTGGCGTTATGTTACATTGACTGTACAGCATAAATTGTTATTATATTTATACTCATGCGTCTCGATATACCCAATGCGTGAATCTATTTCTAAGAAAAAAATATTGCGTACTCGCTAGTAGAGCATCGCAGAAATAAAAATCGTTTACAAACGTCACATGTCTTTATTATCCTTATAACTTAATAATCCAACGCAAGATAATTCGATAAATTAGATGCAATTCAAATTATGTTATGATATTGATTTTTTTTTCTTATTTTATACATTATTATAATAAATTAACAGTTTTTGTTTTACAAAAATATTTATTTATTTTAGAATTATTCCACCTTCTTCGTTTCCGATCATCTAGAAGTAGAAAGTATTTTGAATTTGGAACTTTCAATGATTTTAGATGGATTACGAAATTCTTAAACCCTATATTGTATCGGAAACAGAAAAAACAAAGATTTCAATAACGTCTGATGTTTATCGATATTGTACTTTGCATATTCTTTCAAGAAACTGTAGATTGAAGTTGAACCTACAATTCTCGCAGTGCCAACATCGTAAGATTTAATCTAAGAGTGTAGAGGAGAAAAATTACGTTAGAGAGCTTCGAAACAGGTTGAATCAGTCAAGAAGTCTGGAAAAAATGTTCAACAAATGATAAAGTACATGACATACCAGAAACAAGGAAAATAAACGGAAATTAACATATCCTATTGAGGCAGTGGAAACTCAGCAAAAATTCATTTTTATGCTTGGAGAGCCAAAAAAAAGACTTGGTTTCTCGTTTTGATAAAAAAACTGCTGCCTCAGCTTCATCCTTTAAAGTGGTACTGATCTGTAGCAAAGATAATTGATATAGAAGATCATCTTCTATTAAATATTAAAGAATTTCAGGCTTTCAGAACTAAACAGTTCCTAATTGAGTACCTTAATCTAAACTATCTAAAGAATGGATTATTTTATAATTTATAGTTATTTCTGATAAAATGAAACAAATTGTAATGATAACTCTAAAAAATGTACAAACTTTTACAACTGGGAGAAATATAGAACGTTATATATATTTGTCAAGTGTAATGAGACTACACAGAAAAAAATTAGCATTGAATTACGAAAAAATTTCTACTAATACGGATCAAACAATGAATTCTTGCTTCAAGAACATAATTCTTTTTTCAAGAGAATGCACTTGATTGGGAAGAATATTGTATTTAGTAGGGTCCCGAATGGTTTTCCCTACTTCTGATTAGGCACTTATTGGGAAGAACAGTGAAGATTCAACTAGTCATGTAACACAGTTTTAGCTAGGCGCTAGCTAGAACTTTTAACCATCAGGCACTGATGAGACTTGATTTTTGTCGCCTAATTTCATTCATCCATGCCCTTTCTACTATCAAATTAATATTTAATTTACTTTGTACCCAAAAATATTGATTTTTAACGAAAAGGGTAGTTTTTAAAAAAATTGTTGAGTTCTCGAACAAAAAAGAAGGATACTCTACAAACCAGTTGAATTTTCAAGCCGAGAATATATTTTAGAAAAAAGGTCTTCTCTTAACGAAATCGGTAAATAATCTACGAAATAGTTGAATTTTCAACCAAAAAGGTTGACTTTTCAACTAGAAAGAAAAATTCTACTAGTAGAGAGGAATTTACAAGAAAAGACAAGTTTCAACAAGAGTTGAATATTCAACCAAGATAGATTTTTCTGTTGGGGAGAAAATAATTGTCAACCACCAACTAGTTAAAATTTTCAACTTTTGAATATGAATTTTCTTTGAACAATCGAATTGTCAACAAAAATTATGGCTTATTAACAGAATCGTTGTTTTTTAACAAAACAAAAAAAAAATTCGTCCAGTAGGAAAGAGTGATTTGTCAAACTTGAATCCCATTTCCTTTCGAAGAGGAGTGATAGGAAGGCGGTGGAATATACTGTTCGATTACAGAACAGTTATTGGTTATTTTCAGAATACCGCTTCGATGATTCATTCGGCAAACTCTTATCGTAAATACTTATAGTCTACATCCACAACATAACAAAGAGCTCTTTGTTTGAAAAAGTCGCTCTTGATTATTCAGTTATATTTTGCTTCGAAAATAATAGTTATTGAAGAAACTGTTTTAAGACTACCCTTCGATTATTATTTTTACTAAAGTAAGCTGTCTGCTTTCAATGAGGAACGGTTCAACGAAGTAAAAAATGATTACTTATCACTGGCACTTTATTAAGAAGCGAAATCAGTTTCAAAATCATAGTCATTATCATTACTGGCTGAGACAGTAACTTCATCCAGTTGTTTAGATAAAACCTCGGCTTCTCTTTCTGGAAATAGGACAAGATACTTGGTATTTCAATTCGAATAAGAAAATATTTGAGCCGCTGAGAAATGAACTTACCTTTCCTCGCACGTGCTTTCTTTTCCTTCTTAAACTGCAACTGTTTCACCTTATTTAGTTTTTGGTTCCCTTCAATCTCGAAGAGCGGATCGATCTTCTTCTTCCTCTCCACAGGCGTCTTCTTTGGAATCGTGCTCTCACTCTTCTTCTCTTTCTTTTTCTGCACTTTCACTTCCTAGAAAGACATTATTACGTTTTTTGACAATGATTTCACTCTCCTGAATAACCTTTGCAATTGTAAGTACAGTCTCGTTTATCTAAATAAAGTTCAAGACTTATCAAGAAGAATTACCGCTTGTTTTTTTATTTCGACCTCCATTGCTGCCTCTACGGGACCAGAGCTATCGACAATTAGTGGTTCAAGAGATGCAGAATTGTCCGTAGAAGCTTCAGCCTCAACTCCATCGAGCATCATTTTTTCTTCTTCAGCCAAGTTATCTATGTCAAATTCCTTCGCCATTTGAGTCACGATTTCTGCTGACAATTGACAAGCTGGTTCTTCAGGTGGAACTGTATAATATCTGCAAAATGTTTCGATTAATGAAATATCTACGAGTAACGTTAGATAAAGAAAGACTCTTTCAATAAGATTCACTCTGACTTGGTATTACAATATTTTCATTAGTTCCTTATTACCTTATTTTTCCAGAATTCCAGTCTGTTAAAACACTTCGCGCAGCTGCCAAAACATCAGGTATTCCACCTTTCTTAAACTTTCCCATCCTGGCTGCCTTTTTTGCAAAGAATTCTTCAGGTGTAGAAAATTCGTGAGTATCGTACAATTCCATTATCTGTTGAGTGGAAATTCGTTTTAAGATAAGAGCCGCTGGAGTGAAAGGATCTTTAAGTGACTCAATTTTCACAGCATTTTTCAATGCGACCGAAGACTGATCAGCTCCGTCCTTCGAAGCTGAACTGAAAACGATTCCTGGTGAATCCAGTAACTTGATTTTCGAGTCGAGTTGAACCGCTTGCATTGATTTTGTCACTCCTGGACCCAGATATAAAATGAATAAATTTTTAAATGAAAATTTAAAAAGTCCCTTTAAAATATTTGACGGTACGAACCTGGTGTATTTCCTACACTACAAGCCTTACTCCTCTTCAGGGAATTAATCACACTTGATTTCCCAACATTAGGAAGACCGACCACTCCAACTCGAATACTAGTTTTTACTGTTCCACTGTTTCTGCAGTAATTTCCGAGCAAAGAAAGCAGCAATTCCGCACCAAAACAAGTACCTCCTTGAATTAAATCCTCTTTCTTCTTTCCCAACTTCCTTCTTCCTAGTCTGTTGGCTTGGTCTTGAGTCGAAGATTTGAAAGCCACAGCAGGCAAACTTGTTCTCAAATACTTCAGCCATTGGTCCAAATTCTCCCTTGGGACCAAATCTGCCTTATTAAGAACTATTACCAGCCTTTTGTTTCCTTTCGCTGCACGAACTGCTTCCTCAACCTGCGAAACATTTTAGTTACAGTTTTATGAAAGCTATAATTACACAATTTGAATTATGAGCATTAAGAAGACTTGCTTGCTTGCATCTGGTTCCCAAAGGATCTCGAGCATCGACGACTTCCAGAATTACGTCAGCAGAATCCAAAACTTTTTTGAATTCTTTGTAGTATGCTTTCAATGAATTTTCTTCTTTCATTATGAGACCTCTGGAGTCTTTACTTGTGGAAGACAACATCAACGTTTCATGTTGTGTTTGCTTATTCGATGCATCGGAAACTAATCCTTTCAAACCACCATTTGCAAGCTTTTCGCGTTTTTGCTCTCTCGCTAATTCACGTTGCTTCTGCCTCTCTTCCTCGCGTTGCTGCTTCAAGGCTTCGACTTCTTTCATTATGTCTTCCTTGAAGGGACATTGGTTTGGTATTTGCATTACCTTCTGCTTTTCTGAAATTATTCAGAAACTGTTAGTTTTATGGATAATTTCGTTGTATTGGAAATTTCAATTCGGAACATTGTTTAATTCTGAAACTTACTCTTGGGGTGTTTTTTCGCTTCTTTTCTGGCTTTTCGATTATGTTCACGGACTTTTTTCTCGATCTTGTATCGCCTACGAGCTTCGATCCTCTTACTGGGTTTTTCTAAAGGAATAAGAATAACGTTTAAACATTGAAAGCTGTAAATGATAGACTTGTGGCAAATTGATTTTAGTGATTGTTTTCAAGTTTATGTATTTCAACATGTTATTTATATGCTTTGAGATAGAAAGTTTCAAATTCAGGTCTAAAAATATATACAAAAGAATAAATAGAAATGTAAAAATAGTTATAAATAAGGAAATTATTCAATATTTTAAAGTTCATTCATACAAACTTGTAAAATAAACGAATGCCAGCATCTATTCTATATTTGACATTATGCAAATTTATGCTCAGAGCCTCTTTTTATTACACACATTATAATGACTTTAATAATAGAAGTATATAATCAACTTTTGAAAGTATTAAACATTTACTTGTCACGCATAACCTCGAAATTTCATTTCAATATCTCGACAATTTTCTTGATTTTTCAGAGAACCAAAAAACTTGAAAACATAAAGCAAGGAAAAATGAATAATTCTTGAATTAACTGACTACAGTATTTTTCTAATTAGTTTCAAAAAACAATGAATACTAAGCAAGTACCGTAATAAAAACATAACCTGTAAAACAGCCAAAGTATATAAGATATATATTTCAAAAGTCAGCTTAGAATACTCACTCAAGCAGAACTTTGCCATTATGATCGAATGGGTCCTTAGTTAACAAATAAATAATCTTTTGAAATATTTTTAACACAAAATAAATCACTTTATCCGTAGATAAAAAGGGCACATGTTAGGCTGCGGGCTGCGGCTGCGTATCAAAAT
>WSXT02247782.1:0-15242 GCA_011762715.2 Neuroterus valhalla | reverse complement strand
GCTTTGGCGCGGAAAATATTAATACCAATGCTATTTACTGCTGTTTTTAACGCTATTTAATAAAATTGAGAAACCTGTACCATCCCCTACATATATATATATAAACATAGTTCGTTCCCATTTGTCGAAGAGCACGTTGTCAGGTCTCAAGTGTTAAATAGGTACTATTGTCGAGAACGTGTAGTTCCAGTAATTGCGGCACTCTTTGTTCTCAACAATTGACTCTATGTCTCTTGGAGTGTAAAGCAGGGCAGGGTCGCAGCCAACGCCATAAGGGCGACAAAAATGGTAGTAAAGCACTCTTAGGGCGGCATTGTGTCTGTAAATATATGTCGTTCCAGCGTGGTAAGGACGGTATGCTAAGGTCTGAATCACACCGTCCTGACGCAAAAATGAATTTCTCCGTGCATCACCTTGTATTCATGATGTTTTAGGGAGTTTTCGGCCTCCGCTTTCTTTACCTGTGCCTCTAGAAACAGCCACTGGCCACAAGGCATTTTCCCGGTTTTTTAAGGCTAGTTCCTCGAATTTCCGGGAAAGTTAAGACAAACTATTATGCTTTATGATACATTTATATAATACTTCTTTTTCTTTTCTGATGATTAGGCTGAGGAGTAGAAATACTGCATGTACTTACTCAACGAATGAAACTTAAATTTGAGTAACTAAGATACTCAATCAGATTAGGAAATATGAAACGGTTACTGAAGTATATAATTATAAAATCATTTCTTTTTTTCTTTGTGTTATACGTAATGCCATGAGGCTTTGCGACTTTGATTTCTATTATACAGTTAGAATTAACTGGAAGTCTTCGCTCAAAAGAAGCATTTCCGTGCGATGCAACAAACATGAATTTTAAGAATTCCGAAAGATTTGAGTTTTTATTTTTTCGTTTATAGGCCCTAATTTTTTGACTCACATCAGGTAACCCGAACACATTTTTATGCTCGCGTTTCATTTTATCTGCTGCCAGTCGCTTTTCAGTTCCAAGAGGACTTCTCGCTTTTATAGTATTATTAACATCAGAAATAAATCTAGTCGTCTTGCATAGCAATGGAGAACGCTAGTTCAGTTGTCGATAACGCAGAAATGAGAATTCTGCAATTTTTTCGGAATCTTGTTATTTTCGTCAGGCAGCTTCAGCTTAATAGCTGCAAGGGCAGTAACTCGAAGAGCCAACATAGGCATTACTGGACTGAGACATGACAACAACGCGACGGGCTCTTTGTGTACTAACCGACTAAAATAGACTGGTATGAAATCATAGCATTGAAGTTTGCACTGTTATTACAGAAAACAAAAATAAGTTATAAAAGTAAGTACTTGAAGAAAAATCCCAGAATTGAAAAAAAATGCCAGGCGTATTCCTGGTTTCCCAAATCTTTTCACGGTAGTAGGCATCATATGAAGGGTGGAAATTCAAAGACGTATAAGAGCCACTACGCGATAACCATCAAAATATACTTGATCGACTCGTTGGTATCGCCGCATAATCAGCACCGGTAAACCAAGTCTTAGTGTTATACGTCTTTACACTATTTACCACAGACTAGACCGAAACATTTGTATAATTTCAGATATTATCTCATTTCGTCTAAGTCTGGGGATAGCAAATCAATGTTTAAAAGAAAGAGACATTTTTTCAATCAATATTGAAATGGAACGAAAATTCCAGTCGGCTCTCTGCTATTCATTATAACTTTATGTTGTTTTAACATTTTTTCTATTATCAGCCACGGACTGTGTCGATTGACGGTTAAGTTAAAGATATCAACATGGTACAATGGTGGTTCAAACTTCTTGCGAAGATGTTGCATTAAGATTAAATTGAGCTTTGGTTCTGAAGGTTTCAGTAGCCTACTTCCTGATGGTGTAGTAAGTTTCTGGCACAATAAACCTTGTCAGTAATAATGCATTCGCCAACGAAGCCGTTAAAGTCATGACATGAATCCTTAGGTAAACGGGAAAATAAAATAAAAAGAAAGCCTCCGGTACAGCACGCGATTCAGTGCAATTTTTTATCACCTGAGCCACTGGGGCACAGAGGTCTTATAAAGGGGAAAACTTGAGGCACAGCAAAACCCGTCTTAGGCATTCTTGGTCTTGAATTAGAATTTTCTCAGCTAAACTTACTACATGGGGCTACCTCGGTTTGTATCATCAGTCTCGGACGCATTTTTATAAATAGTCAAGTAATCTGATGAGAGTAGTATGCCTAATATGGCGTATGGGACATCCTTGTTTCGGTTTTTTCCTCACCATCCACGAACTGAGTGGCCGTCAAGTGCATAATGATGGGACCTACAGCTGACGGTAGGATCCCAACCACCAGAACCTCATATATGTATGTCTTTTCACGACAGCTCTTATATTCCCTCAGAATTTTATACGTTTTCGCATTGGAATCTCATTCAAATATTCTAACAATTAATCCCTTGGCCTACCTTTAGGTACGAAATGATTCCCTGAGCGCCCTTCATACATTCTCTCAAAATAACCAAACCATCTCAACAAAGGACCCTGTACTAAATGAGCACAAGATGGCTTCTCGTGGATTTCGCTTGGGCTTAGTGATATTGTATAACCGGGGTTTATGTTAGAAATATAAGAAATTAAATATGGGCAAATTTGATTGGTCCAAGATTTCACATTAATTAATTAAATCTTGATATCGCAATGTTTTGTTCTCGATGTAATTTTTCTGATCTACTGGTATGCATTTATAATATGACGTTACTAATATATTTTTTAATCTGTGGGTAAATTATCTCTAACTCCGCTGGGATTCAAGCCCGAATCTTCAGATTTTTTGTCTGATGCTCTAATCACACAGCTCGAATCCCAGCGGAGCACGAAAGAATTTTTTCGCAGATTAAAAATTTATTAATAATGCCATATTATTAATAAATACCAGTAGATCATAAGAATAACATCGGTGTCCATTAGCATACACCTGGTAAAAAACCTTAATACAGAACATTAAAACCTTATCATAAGGTAAGAATCTCTTGTAGTGGTTCAGTAAAAAAATGAATCTCGTCTCTTCGTAGCTTAATACTTAGAGCATTAATAGACCGGAAATGAGAAGACCTGAGCTCTTCCAGCGGAGCTGGAAGGAATTTTCTCCCGAATTGAAAAGTATATAATAATGTCATTATTGATACATACCAGTAGATCGAAAAAGAAATATCTAGAAAAATTATCCTATACCTGGTCAAAACCATCAACGTTGAAAATCTAAAATTATATCACTATAATAAATCCTAAAATGTTTTTTTCAAGATGAAAGTACTTTTTAACGTCACAATGTATCGTTATGCTAAATGATATCAACAAATGAATTGGCGTTCCATTTACATCTGAGGCTTTTCGTTTGAAACGAGCAGGCTGCAGTTATTGTGAATGGTTTCAAAATGTTTTGGAATTATCTTTGAACTATGGTGAATTTTAGTTGAAACCATGGAACCATGGAAAAAACCTTCGGATTAGCCTATAAAAGACAAAACACTGGTAGTAATCAAAATTTCACTTAATTCAAGTAGGTGAATACATGTCAAACTTACTTTGCTATCCCGTTCTAGCTCATTCCTTAACCATTCAAAATCACTATATCTTCTTCGCACACTAGAATCCTTTACTTTGAAAACTGGTAGATTTGTCTGAAATGCAATCATAATTTTAAAATGAAAATATCTTTAAAACGTAAAGTGTGGATTATTCCAATTTCCGAGTTTTGTTTTTCTTTTCTGTATAAAGAAGAGAAGTGGAAACGCTCATTAGGGTCAAATTTTTGGTACATGCTTCGTGGAGACAGAATAAGATGGAAAAAATCCTTAAGAAGACGGTTTGCATTCGATTTACTTTACAAATATCGTCTGCATCAAAAATTATCGAGGGCGCATTTAGGCATTTTTTTTCTTGCTTCTTAGTAAACACATTAAAATATATAAAAAAGCTCTTCCGAACTATAAAAATTCAGGATGGTAATTTTTGGTTATTATTTAAAGTGTGCCGAATTTAGTTCGATTTTTTTTTCAAACTGATGTACAGCAATTTTCTTGACATTTCCTATGAACACATAAATATCAGTAGAGCCAAAATGAACTCATTTTGTCGAAAAAGCACGAAATATATCAAACTGGTTCTAACATGATACGTAATTTGCGCGATTATGCATTCAGCTCAAGCAATGATGTAACTCTTCACTAGTTTTTGCCTAAACTAAATTATTCAGGGACTACCACGAGGAGGTCGCTTCATTTAGAGTCCTACCCTACACCCATCTAATCCAAGCTCTGAGCCGCACGGACTTTCTGTTTCTTTTTTAATGTTGCAAATTTTAGATGACAAAAACATCACAATTCGAAATTTACCGCTCGATTATTTATTTATGATATTCTCAGGCTTATGTTTTCAGCGAATATTTTGTATACGCAACGTAGTTTGTGCAAGAAATGATGTTCAGAAATCAGTACATCAATACTTTTTATTAGTTGTTTGGTATAGTCTCGTTCAGGTATACGCAGAACACGTTTCCGACAATAGAAAAAGTTTAGTTACTATTTGGCTGCCTCGCAAAACGCATTCAAAATACGAGCAGTGTCAATTTTTTAATTAGTGCATATAGGAACTAGTCCAAATGAGTTTCTGAATCAGTGTAAGCACATATCTTACCAATGCCTTTACAGACAAATTATCTTGAGCACTGCCTATATCACAGTGAATGGTAGAGATTCTATCTTGGCAATGGTCAGGAATCACAAACTGAATAGGGAAGGAGCGCTCCTCTACAAATCGGAAACAGGTGACTGAGACTCTTGCCCTGGGCCTCAAGGGGAAGGTTCAGGCTGCCGAAGAACGGGAGCTGGTTTTACGGACAAACGGTTGAATATTTTGGTTCCAGGCTTTGCGCACGTATTCTGAATAGCTACATCTTTGAAATCTTGGAGTCGGTTATGGTAAAACTGATTGAATTTTGTTTGAAAATTGAAAAAGTTGATTTAGCCCAGCGAGGGCTAGTCAGACCTTCCGGGTCAAAGAACCACGCGTTGAAAGGCGCGCAGTTTTTTACACTATCCAGTGTTCTGTCATAACTCATCAAGCCTGCAAATAACTGAGGACGATTTCAGCAGCACTGATTCTTAGTGATCCTGGTGTCAAATAAAGGAACCTACAATCTCTTGACAATGTTCCATTACCATTGTCTGGTCCCTATGTATACATTTTTCGCGGAATGAGAGATCCGTTTTTGAAAGGTATATATGAGAGCCAAATTTTACTTCCCATGCAGGTTATTTATCAGAGATCGGATTGAGTTATTGCAATTTCAAGCAATTGACTTCATATGATTCATAATATAATCTTCGAATATTCTCTACACGGTTGTGTGAAAATATTATAACTTTGGCCATGGCTTCGCAAATTTTTCGAGGCGACTCGACGCTGCTCTAAATTTTGCAGATTGCGGGTGCGGATACAGGGGGAGGCGTGCCGCGAAGTTATCAAAACTCCGGGAATTCAATGGACTCCTTCTCTATTTTCTTAGAATAAAGATGAATTTCTCGACCATCTGACCATACAGTGTGTCCTAAACGTGGATGGAAATGTATTAACAACGTGTTAAACAATAATATAGTGGTAATGGCGAACTTAATTACATAATTCTGATCAATTTCGGATCACAAAGGAATATTTTACTGTGATATATTGCTCTTCACTTTCCAATGAAATAAATTTTCCTTATCTCAGTTATAAGAGACTATAACTCATCCGCCATCTTGTTCTTCTAAATTGTGTCTTCAGATTCGAATCCAGCGACCTTGAAAACCCTTTTATACATTCTATCAACTACATTGATTCATAAATGCAAAAATTAAACCAATTTTTCGAAAATTTTTGACTATAACTCATCCGCTATTCTGTTTTTCCAAATTGTGTCTCTAGATTCGAATCCAGCGACCTTGAAAACCCTTATATACATTTTATCAACTACATTGATTCATAAATGCAAAAATTAAACCAATTTTTCGAAAAATTTTGACTGTAACTCATCCGCAATTTTTTTTCCGAAATTTTGTCTTCAGATTCGAATCCAGCGACCTTGAAAACCCTTACATATCTTCTATCAACTACATTGATTCATAATTGCAAAAATGAAACCAATTTTTCGAAATTTTTACTGTAACTCATCCGCCATTTTGTTTTTCGAGAATGTGTCTTCAGATTCGAATCCAGCGACCTTGAAAATCCTCACATATCTTTTATCAACTACATTGATTCATGATTGCAAAACTGAAACCAATTTTTCGGAAATTTTTGACCACAACTCATCCGCCATTTTGTTTTTCGAAAATGTGTCTTTAGATTTGAATCCAGCGACCTTTAAAACCCTTACATATCTTCTATCAACTACATTGATTTATAATTGCTGGAATGAAACCAATTTTTCGCAAATTTTTTACTATAAATCATCCACCATTTTGTTTTTTGAAATTTCGACTTCGGAATCGAATTCAGCGACCTCGGAAACCCCTATATATCCGACATCCCCCAATTTTGAAACATGTTTTTCATTTTGCGCAGCCATTCATTATTACTTCTCTCGAAAACAGGGTTTCACGGTTGAATGGTTTTTATTCTGTGAACTAGTTCATTGTGAGGTCCCGGAAATACGGAATTCCCCAAATTTCAATTGAAACTGCTGCAAGAGATTTCGAACTTGGTAGGTCGAGATGAAAAATGAAAATCTGTGAAGACTAGAATTCCAAAAAATATTTTACGCTCCCAAAGTCATTCATTTTCCTTCTAATCGCTTATAATGCGAAAACTAGTTTGTTAAGGTAGTATTGAAATCCTCAAAATATATGATTCCATTTTCAGGAGCTGTAAAGGATTTTGGTCTTCGGGAACGTAACGAAGAATGGGAAATAGCCTCAAAACTGGACTTTTCATATATTCTTCACCCCTCGAAATCAGGGTTTCAGGGTTCAATGGTTTTAATCCTGTAAACTAATTCGTTGTGAGGCCCGAGAATACGGATTACTCCAAATTCCACTTTAAAATATTGCAAGAGATTTCGAACTTGGGACGTAGAGATTTAAAATGAAAGTATGTGAAAACTAGAATTCCAAACAGGGATTTACGCCCCCAAAGTCGCGGGTTTTCGATATTTCTACTACATTAATGTTTCAACATATTTTTAAAACATTTCCATTTACGGATAAGGCACACTGTATGGTCAAATGGTCGGGAAATTCACCATAACTCAACGAAAATAACGAAGACGTCGATTGAATTTCCGGAGTTTTGATCACTCCGCGGCACCCCATCCTCCTGGATGCGCCCCTGCAATCTGCAAAATTTAGAGCAGCGTCTAGTCATCACGAATTTTGGAAACCTTTTCAAAAATTATTATATTTTCCCACAACCATGTAGAGACTATTCGTAGATTATATTATGAATTGTATAAAGTCCATTGCTATAAATTGCAATAACCCAATTTATTCACCGATAACACACCCAGATAACAATCGTGCGGGCGAAGTGCAGCATCAGGTCATGCTGACACAAAATTCATGCACAGTCAGCAGATCGCAAACATGATCTGCGTGTAATTTTCAATGCGCAAAGTGGCTGCAGCATGACTCCTGGTGCTAAGGGATATTTCATGCGCCTTCAGGGCGTGAGCGCAGAATGCTGAACAGGCTTGTCTGCAGGCACGTGCTGCAACAGTGCAGACACTTTGCGCACACGCATGATCGGAGATTTTATCGTTTTTATTAATTTATTCTTGAATTTAACTGTTTTGTCAAAAAATTGTTTTTAGAGGAACGATTTCAATGGTTTCGGTGGGAAATTGAACTTTCAGGTTGGAAGTTGACTTTTTCATTTGAAAAATTTATGTTTTCGGATTAAAAACTCCACTGCCTTGAACAAAATTTGTCTTCTTGGTTTGAAATTCAACTATTCCATGATGGATTCCATTTCTTTGGTCGGGAATTCGACATATTGGTTAAGAATTGCAGTAACCACACTTCTTGTTTCCAATTCAATCTCTGACTGGTTCAAAAAGGCCATTTTTTTGGGAATACATTTTTCTTCAAGAACATACTTTTTTTTAGTTGTTTTGTTTCTAAAGAACATTTCAAAGCTATTTTTTGTATTAAAATATATATTTTTAAAATATATTTTATTTTATTTGGTTATGTTTTATTTTCATGTTACAGCGGCACTGAATAAGACCGTTGATCACCACGGCTTACTTGAATAGAATTCGAAATTCAAATGTCAGGAGTAATAAGAGCTGCAAAGCAGCGCGACAGGTCAAAACGGTTAAAGGACAAAGGAGGAGGAAATAATATCGATGACCCAGAGATAACTGTGTGCTAGTTTCAGTTTCATGAGCAATACAATTTTGAAGGAGAAGAAGAGGAGGCAGGTTCTGGAACAGGAGATGAAGAATCTTGTACAGGGGGAGATGAGACGGAAGATAATAAAGACCTAATAAATTCATCAATAATATTAATAACATAATTAATACGTTACTTTCAAATGAATTACAAGATGAAGTATAATGAATAAGAGTCTCATTCATACTTTTAGTTTTATTGAAGCGGCACACCTGACAATACTCCCCTTCTCCTCTACCTGTTGTGGCCTGCTGATGTAATTGCTGCGCCTGTAGACTCTGCACTGTCACTGTGCATGCATATTGTTAGCTAGGATAACCACACAAAGAAAAAAGAAATTTTCTGACCTAGGGATTGAACGATGTTGATTGTATGTTTTCCACATCACGTCAGATATTCGACAAAACCTCAAGAAGTCTCCGAAGACATCCTAAAATGATCGCACTCTATTTATATATGAAAAGTAATGCTGGCCTGAGTGCCGGGCCATATTATGTTTTTTGGGTCGCTGAAACCGAATCCGAAGTTCATTTTACCCCATCACGTCAGATTTTCGAAATAACCTCATTTTTGAGTGTCTGTGAAGGCTTTTTGAGGTTATCTTGGAAACCTGACGTGATGGAGTAGAATGAACTTCGGATTTGGTTTCAGCGATCCGAAAAATATATAGCATGCATGATCCGGCACTCAGGTCAGCATCACTTTTTATTTTATTATGGCGTCTTTAAAGAATTCCTGGGGTTAAGTCGAAATCCTGACGTGATGAGGTACAATGAACTTCAGATTCGATTTCGGCGACCCAAAAAATATAGAATCAACATGGCCTCACCCCCAGGTCAGGAAACTTATATTTTTTTGTGTCGAACCCCCAAAACAATAACTGAAACAAGAGGAGTCAGAAGGAAGCAGAAGAATGAAGGAAGAATTAGAGTGAAACGCGTATGTCATGGGAAAGAACCCTACGAACAAGACAAAAAAAATAAACCGACAACGAGAAGCTACAAGGGAAGAAAAAACAAAACAAGCCAGAAAGGAAGAGAGGAGGAAATTGAAAGAGGCCAGAAACAAAGGAACACGAGAACTTATAATCAAATATTCAAAAAATTAAAACTAATAAAGGAATAACATTTGGTTCAAAAAATTCCCGGATTATAGGTAAAGGGACAATCAAGGACATTGAATCAGCACTAAAATCCTGCGCAAAGAAGAATTTGGTATTACTCACATTTTCCGAGTTTACATACCGGAGTGAAGCACAAGCCATGTTTTTGACCAAAATTGGCACTAAACAAGCACTAAATTATGGCACAGTAGCCATGTCGATATGAAAATGTAATGCTAGCTCCCGAGACCCAGGGTATACCCTCAGCAAAAAAGCTGCCCGACTTGACAGTAAGCAAATGCTTGAAAAAATAGAGGTCTTTGCTTCCCAGATTTGTTGCGCTCACAGGGAAATTAATGACAATAATCGTTTATTTTATAAATATTGGAAAAGCTTCAATACTTAAGTTTAAGAAAACAATATGAAATAAGCAACTGTCCCAACAAGAATATGAAAATATTAGTTTTTTGTGAAATATTTATAATAACAATAATATGAATTTCCATTCGAATTTTTTATTTGACGAATAATTTTGTAACCTACATGTTCCTATTCTGAGTTTTGGAACTGCCCATTTCAATGAAGAACTGCCCTTTGGGGTATAGCCTGCTGAGACCTGTGTTTCTGAATGGCCTTCCTGAGCGTGACGATCCTTTGGAAGAGGGTTTAAGTAACCTAAAAACTCTGTTTTCTTCATGTAGTTCGACCTTCGACGCCTATACAACGCTTCGGAGTGACCAATTTAGGGCCTACTTACTTACCGCTACGTCATCACATTACCTCCCTAGGGAAGTAAGCGAATTGGAGCTCTTCCTTCGTGAGATCGAACAATGAGCGACGATTTCAAGTTTAGCATCCCGAGCCATTGCGCATGCGTTCAGCGGAACTTTTATTAAATGTTACCGGTAACTTACCGTAAATTTTCACAAATTTTAGAAATAACCATTATTTAATGAATGATAATTAGTTCTCAATATACCATAAATTCTCGAAAATTTCCACAAATTTCATACGTTTCCGTAAATTTAATAAATTTCCATGAATATTATAAATTTAATAAATTTACACCAATTTTTGCAAACTGAATTCACATAAATTAGCGTAATTCTGAAATTTCAACACATTTTGCAGCACTGTGTGACTTAAATGCGCACTTGAGTAACGCCTATCCGTGACTTAAGCCGGTTATTACGGCACCGTTCTTATGACCCTCGCTGCCGCTCGGGCCCTAACTTCACGGTACCGTACTAACCTATTTTAAGTCACGGATAGACGAATCGTAAGTGCGATTCGAGTTAGTCAGTGCTATAAAATGTTGAACGATACTTGAGACTTAGGTGGCCTATTTTGGTATGGCGTGAGTATCACCCTCGCTCTGCTCGGGCGCTAACTACACGCCGTGCCAAAATGGGCCACTTAAGTCCCACGTATAGTAATGTACTATTTGGTAACATATCGCAATCCGGATGGCCAAAAACTCCATGACACTCCTGCCAATAACCTGCCAATACGCAGCCATTCTGTCAAACGAGACTCGTGCTCTGCGCAGCGTTTTACTGTTTTTCGATTCTAGTTCCTAAAAACTGGATGCTCCATCGGAATATAGTACTGCACCGCTAGCTATGGCCGTAAGAAGTGGAATAGGGGATGGAAAGAGAGGACAAATCGAGAAAGCTGGCCTGTCCTTTTCTAAGGATGATGATTGAAGCATTGATCCTTTTCTGATGAAAGCAGATAGGAGATAAGTAGAGCAGCCCCCTGCATCGACCATGTAGGTGTATGTGCTAGTAGATTGTCTTAGGATCCGGGGGAACGGAGGGGATGAACTGATCCGAGTGATGGCGCTGCGAAAGGGACAGCGAACATTCGTATTGTTTTGCATTGGAAAATGTAACCAAGTGATTTAGAAACGAATTTTATGGAATGACTGATTAAAATAGACAATAAAGTGAGTAGCCTAGTGAAAGTGTGATTTATTTCAAAAGTGTTTGTCTTTTTATAACTGCAAAACGGTGAAAACTATGGGGTATTATTGCATAGCTACTGGTTACAAGTCAGGTTATGACGGCCAAAAATGTCACTTTTTCCTCGTACCAAAGGATCAAAAATTAATTGCGTTGTGGAAAAGGGCAATTTTAAGAGACGATATTATTTTAAAACATCTGTCTGAAGTCCGAGGACCAGATGGAACTGCCATGTCTCAGGTAAGTTTTTGAAGTGTGTACATGGTTTATAGCTTGTTTAGGGCATGTGGGTGGTAATTATCTTAATAATTAAAGAAACTTTTATTTGAAAAAATTTATTATAATTGCGATAAAAATGTCCAAAGTTTGAGGTTAGAAAAATAATATGAGTGCTCCGGGAAAAATATCTTCTATTCATTGCCTGTTTATATAATCAAAAATAGTTTTTTAAATCATTTTTTCTTGATTGGAAATTACAATTTGTTCATTTTGAAAAAAGCTTTTATAATGAGAGAAGAGTCAGGCTACGTCAACTGTGCCCATGAAATTTTTGTGATTTTTTAAAAAGTGACAACAATTGGAAGAATCTTTAAATAATAGTATTACAAAAAAAAAACACTTTAAACCTTTTTTCAAAAAACCGCACCGTTTCCATGATTTTT
This sequence comes from Neuroterus valhalla, assembly GCA_011762715.2. NCBI lineage: Eukaryota > Metazoa > Arthropoda > Insecta > Hymenoptera > Cynipidae > Neuroterus > Neuroterus valhalla. The sequence goes on along the minus strand of WSXT02247782.1, from coordinate 3,103 downwards.
AATAACAATGATTTTCGCAACTTTTAATAGAAAAATTAATAATTTACGACTCGTTTGCAATCATCGAATGAAATTTTCTGACATTCGTGGAGCATTTCCTCTTTCTAATGAGAATTTTACCTAAATTATATTTGCGAAATTACCATTCTTTCATGAACAATTATTTGAACAAATTTGAATATTTATAACTTTTAGGCAGTATTATAAAAAATTTCTTATCGCAGGCACCACGTAATAATTGTTGATGAAAAAATGATAATTTTGCAAATATAATTCAGGAAAAATTCTCATTAAAAAGAGGAAATGCTCCACAACTGTCATAGAAAATTTTATTCGATTATTGTAAACGAGTCGTAAGTTATTAATTTACCTAATAAAAGTTGCAAAAATCATAATTATTAGAAAAGATAAGAACGGTGCGGGTTTTTGAAAAACGGTCCATAGTGTTTTTTTTTTGCAATGCTATTATTTACAGATTTTTCCGACTGTTGTCATTTTTTAAAAAATCACAAAAATTTAATGGGGACAGTTGACGTAGCCTGACTCTTCTGTCATTATAAAGGCTTTTTTCAAGATAAACAAATTGTCATTTCAAACCAAGAAAGAATTATCTTAAAAACTTTGTTAAATTATATGAACAGGCAATGAATGGAAGATATTTTCCCGGAGCACTCGTATTATTTTTCTAACCTCAAACTTTGAAAATTTTTATCGCAATTACAATTAATTTTATAATTCTCTCGAATAAACGCTTCTTTAATCATTAAGATAATTACCACCCACACGCCTTAAACCAGCTATAAACCATGTACACACTTCAAAAACTTACCTGAGACCGAATTACATTATCTGGCCAAAAATGCTTTTCGAAAACTGGTTTTTTATGTTTTAAAATAACATCGTACCTGAAAATTGCCTTTTGCCACAAAACAGGTAGTTTTGGATCCTTTGGTACGAGGAAAAAGTGAAATTTTTAGCCGTGATAACCTGACTTGCAACAAGGAGCTATGCAATGATAGCCCATAGTTCTCATCGTTTTGCAATTATAAACAGACAAACACTTTTGAAAAATACCTGCTTTCACTAGGCTTCTCACTTTATTGTCTGTTTTTTATCAGTTATCTCATAAAGCGCGTTTCTAAATCACTTATTTTGAATTTCCAATGCAAAACAATACAAATGTTCGCTGTCCCGTTCACAGCGCCATCACTCGGATTAGTTCACCCCCTCCAGATTCTCCGGACGCTTAGAAATCCAAAAAAGTGGGGGCGATGCATAGGGCTGGAGTAGAGACAATCACCATTCTTAGAAAAACACAGGTCGACTTTCTCGTGGTTTTGAGGGCCATGTTATACATGAGTCGATTAGTTTTATGCAACAACTTTTGTCTGCACTGAATGATATGCGGTTATATTCTATGCGGTTAATGTGACCGTGTTACACACCCCTCTCTTTATGGCCCATAAGATAGAAAGAGACTGTTGCTGTCGATTCGTTCAAAACGACCAAACATCTCTTGTTTGTCAAGTTTCCAGATTATCTTTCTCCCTCAGAAGAAAAAGGCTGATGGATATTTTCATAGAGAGCTTTTATACTAAAACGCACCGTGGTAAACGAGTTGTGCGGTAGTCAACAAACGAGAAAGGTCCAACGCATGTACATTGCAGAAGCAGAAAAGCTTACCCTCATTCGAACCTCGTAGTCTGTATACCGTTTCTTGCCGACGCCGTGAGTAATTGGATTAATTACATCAATTTCAAGAAAGTTCGCCGGTGCCGCGTAAGCATCGTCCAAAGTTTGTTTTTTGACATTCAAGCGCCGTGTCGCATCCACTGTTGTATCTGCCATTATCACTGATGTAAAATACGCCCTATTATTTAAGATGATGCCAGCTGAAGGATGTTACAATCCCATGGTAGAAGTACATCAAGGTCTCTTCACAATGAAACGGAGAATAGATATGAGCTACTGACAGGGATGTAAAGTTACGCGTAACTCGAGGTTTTTCACGTAAAGTACCTAAATAGAGTCTTTTACGTAAAAAACAGGAGAAATACCCATAGCACTGATCTCTATAGAGATCAGTGGTTACGCGTAACTGCACATCCCTGGCCATATGCTAGGTAAGTACATCTGGCCCGCTTCGCTCGCACCATCTCTCGGATTTAATTTTAAATAGTGAGGTACCTCTGGCAGCCCGCAACCGGCTAACGCGAGTATTTATATGAAAGTCTCAAAGCTTTTCGATTCGTTTAAACGTCATTAACTCAAAAAAAATGGTTGCTATACTACGAGCAGGATTTCAAGAAGTAAATACAAGCATTTTTTGGCCTAAAGTTTGAGACAAGGCAAAAAACTTGTAAAAAGCTTTCATGCTAACGAGGTTCAAAGAGAATCCCTCGAGGGATTCAACACTAGAATAACTGAAAAGATATTGGATCTACACCAAGGGCTGAAAGCAAGAGGAAAGAAATATATATTCATGATGTCAAAGTAGCGACAATTTTGAAAATCTGCATAACCTAAAATGAAATGAATCACACACATTAAGCTAATTTGAAAGAAATATATACATTTTAAAAAATGATGACAATCATAAATTTTTTATTTCTGAGACAGTTCTCAAATAAAAAATCGATTAAGAGATTTTTCATAGAATATTTTTTATATGCTATCTAAATACGACTTTGAAGAATGTTTTAAAGAAATGTGAATACAATAATGTATTAAAAACAATCACGCTTTTAGTCGAAAAGAATTCATTTTTGAATGTATTTTTTTGAAACAATTTTTACAGACGAAGTTGTGGAGCTGAAGATGTTTTTTGTAAGCATGCTGCAAGACACAACACTTAAAATCTTTTCGAGTTGTTAGGAAATCTTGTGAATACTTTTGAACTCTTTGATATCTTTTGGAATCTTTAAAGTCTTGAAAATCTTTCCAGAATCTTAGAAAACTTCGTAAAAATTTGAAATCTTAGAAAACTCCTGAAAACTACAGAGTTTTCACATCTTTGTTAAGTCATAATCACTGATCTCTATATATAATACACTGGATGCACAATCCAATGGAAAGTCGTAAATCTAATTGAAGGCTGAGCCGC
>WSXT02247781.1:0-30236 GCA_011762715.2 Neuroterus valhalla | reverse complement strand
AAGAACTCTAGAGGTACCGGGCTCACGACTCTCCGTGGCCCGCCGAAGCTCTTCCAGAGTGCGAGGCGGGAATCGAGAGAGTATAAACAAATATTCCATCAATGTGATACCTCCATAATTTTCCTGCCTATCCCTATTCCTCTTCTACAGTGGCACTAGCAGCCCTTCCAGCCACTCTGCCGGAAATCCCTCACCCCTCCATACCTTCTTAACTACCTCTTTTAGCCTGTCTCTAACAGCTGGTGTGCTAAAAATCCACGCTTCGTTCTGCACCCCGTCCAAGCCTGCTTTCTTCGACCTTTTTCATTTTCTCATTTTCAACTCTATCTCCTCGTCACCTAACTTTGTTCCTCCCTCCTCGCTTATTCCTCATCTTACCTCAAATATCTTTCGTTCGCCTGAGCTCTAAAATGTGTCTTTGATAGACTCCCTCCATTTCTCACTTCCGATCTTCTCACTTTTCCCCTCCCTGTGCTTTCTAAACCTATTTATTATCTTCCAGACGCCCCTCTCAGTCCTAACACTCCTCAACTCCTCTTCCAGCTCCTTCTCTTTCCCTCGCTCATTTCTTTTACACAACGACCTAAACTCCTACCTTTTCGCGGTTCCATCATTCCACTTCAGGTACTTCCTTTTGATCCCCCTCTTCATCTTTTCACATTCCCTATCCTACCACGGTTCTACCATTCCATTATTCTTCTTTCTAAGTCTTTTCTTTTGCACACATCCGGTCACCTCCACCTGTTCTTTGGTTCTTCAATTTTAAATATAACGTCGTGCATGTTGATTTTTCTTCAGATACTGACAACTGAATACTCTAGCATGAAGCTTTTCGTTGAATTTCATCATTCTACCATGCATCTCCAGTCTTTCTTCTACAGTTGCAGAACTGCACATATTTATGACAACATTTCGGCCACTTTTTTGTGCCCTCTTCAGGTTGAAAATTTTCATCCTAAAATAATTAATATAAAAGTATATAATAAATAAATTTCCAAAAGTAATAGAAAATTTTTTCTTCAAACATTGTACTTACAGTTTAGTCATTTGAAAATTTCGTTGAAAATTTTCATCCGTGTTTTTGTTAGTGTTATTTTTCCATTATCCAAGCGAAAAATATTATTTCTCAATCACTATAATTGAAAAATAATTTTCAGTTTCTGCAGCCGTAAATAAATTATATCTAGGTTATTAACATAAATCTTTCTCTTATTTTGAATCCGCTTTGTGGTTAAAGCATAGTCTAACGACCTCGAGGTACGGCACACAGTGGGAAAAAAAGCGTTTATTCATTTGTTCTTAAAAGGGCAAAAGAATCATAATTAGCGCCAAAAACTCGAAAAACCTCTTTTTCACTTATGGGGGGTTTTGGAGCCCTATTAAGGAGACTAATGGGGGTGATATTTGGAAAGTAATATTTTATTCGTATTCTGTGACTAATTGTTAAGAGGAATGGTGAATTTCGAACTGGATACGTTTCTCTTGTGGATTCGAAAAAATTGCCGGGCGTTTTCCACAAAAATTCGAGAAAAAAATTTCTGAAGCATTTTCAGACCACCCAACTGAACACCCATCGTTGTTGGTTACACCTTCAACTATACTTTGGTACCTCAGTATTCATTTCTTTGCCTTATGAACTTTTTGGATCTCCAAAAAATTAGCTTTTTTACGCAGAGCACGTGACTAATGATGATATTTTTCCAACTTTTTTCCATCCACAAATTAGGTTTTGTTAGTCACAACTTCATCTTTATGGTATCAGGTTTAACCATCTTGTTGTTAATTCGTTGTTTAATACATGGTAAATTGATTCATTTGACTGCTGACTTCAGTCGTTCGAATCTTTGCCAAAATCTATTTGTTTCAATCAAAACTCAAATGTCCAAACTAAACTGTAAATTCCACTGTTTGATTATAATGTTTCTTTTTTGGTTTTACCTGAACTGTCTCTTCCTTTCTTCCACTTTTTTTCTCTCTTATCCCCTCTTTCTTCTCTGACCTTAGTTTCGAAGTTGATTGTTGAATGGACGCACAATAAATTTTTTGCAGTGATCAGCTGTTCTATAACTCATAAGACAAATTTTGATCTAATCGTTGGCTAAAGCTAGAGAAGTCAGCTGCAAGGGGTTAAGGAGTAAGAGAAAGATGTGGAAGAAGGAGACTGTGGGATGTACTGAAAGGAGGAAGCAAAGTGGGAGCTATTGATAGGCATCAAGAGCAAGAATCATCTTGGCTTAGAAAAAGAGGGAGAAAGGAGAGAGCAGCAGAAATTATCAAAAGACCAAAAGGGGAAGTGAAAGTACAAAAGATCTAAAGGTAGGATGGAAAGGTAAGAGGAGAAGAGGAAATTGAGAGTAGTGATGTCTAAGATGGAAAGCACCGTAGATTATCTGGTTGAAAAAGAAAATAGTGAATCAGAAGGAGCGAGTTATCAGAAAGTGAAAAACGATTTTACATGGAAGGAACATCTACGGAAGCTTCAGCAGGAGCATAGAAGAAACATGAAGTGCCGAAATAAGAGAAATACTGAAAAAAAATGAAGGGATGATGCTCGTATAAGATCACGATGTTCAGAAATATGGAAAGAAGAAGATCTAACTCTTGAACGGAGAAAGAAATTTAGGAATGGTTAGGAGAAGAGAGGTGGGGAATTGAAAAGGGAAGGAGTTTTGCGATACATGAAACTAAAGGTCAGGTAGAAGATTAAGCAGTAAGATGTGAAGAAAGGAGGAATGGTGATGACCGGAACGAAACCCAAGAGGTCCGGAGAGGGACACGAGGAGAAGAAGAGCGGGAAGTAGAAAGAAAAGAGCGGTGATGAGGAGAACTGAAGTGCATGGCAGAGCCAAAAGGGAAGTGTCAGGAAAATAAACCGGGCAGAGTGTATGAAAGAAAAGAGAAGGGATTAAGGGTCATCTGGGGTAATGGAGTGTTGGAGAACAGTGAACTAGATGGGAATAGACAGCAAGGGGAAAGTCTTGGTGTGGGTCAAAGGAGAGCTGAGGTACTCTGTGTAAAGATAATGTACAAACGTAAAGAGAAATAAAGATAAGAGAGATATACAAGAGATGACCATTTTTCCCGAGGCTAGAGCTTCCATTCTTTAAAAAAGGCAGAAGAGATGTTTGAAGTAGCGTTCGTTGAGTATAGGACTGTACCTATCCATCTAGATACCTTTTGGATGTAAAAGGCGTGTCTCATGGCTTTGATATACTCTAAACCTAACTAACTTACAGAACTTGCATCTCTCTCCTGCGTGATTTAGAAATCTCAGTCATACGTCAAGTACCTAGTAGCATGGAGAACATGTGTCAAAAACTTGATGCAAATTCAGGAAAGCATTGTTATGATGTTCGGTGCAACCGGGGACCAATAAAGGAAGTGGGACAAAGATAAGGGGAGTGTATCTAATATGAAGTAAGGAAGTAGGTAACTTGGAGGAAAGGAAAAGGGGAATGGGAAAAGGATGGATGCACACGATAACGGTTAACCTCGCCTCGCTTACTTTAGTTTGCTTTCATTACCGCCCAGAAATTTACCACTTGCATGGGATCCAGGTTTCTCCATAAACGTTCCGTTCCTTTGCAAGCATCCTTAATAACGCTATTAGATACATCATGAATCAGCCCTAATCTCCAAGTGGCAACTTTTTTTGTGTGACTGTAGTATCTAAAGCAAGTTGTATTTCTAACTCAAAGTGCAATCATCGTGTAAGACTCAGACAAAGGAGGTCGTTAGCTTTATGAGATACCATTCTGAAGATTTTATAATAATGATAGTGATAACACTACACTACACTTACACTACCAGGTTTAGAAGAGTTTCACTATTGATCCTCATTCCTTACATTCATTCTTACCTCAATATTATGACAGTTGACTATCCTTTATCGTCTTGCCAACTTCGCTTTGCTGTCATGTATTTCCTTCTTTCTACTTCCTAGCCTCCTAACAAATCTGTTCTCCCCTATTCCTTATTCTTATTCCATATTATTCTTACGATCTTTACTATCTAATTATTCAACACTTCTCTTGACCATGCGATTACTTTTCTGACTCCTTATCTATTCAATAGTAGCTCCGTGCTTGGTTTGCTCAATCAAAACTCTTTCTAGTCTCTTCACACAATCCACACACTCTTTTCTCCTCACGGAGTCAGAAACCAATAAAAACATCCTATACTTCCTATTTTTTGTGACTTCCTTCCTAACAATCTCATGCACCTTTTTCCCATCCTGTTCACTCCTTCCGATTCCATGCATATGCAGACCATTCTCCCCAAAATACCTCTCTCTTTCATCTCTCATCTTCTTCAATCCTGTAATCCTTTTTGATAAAAACTTATTGCTTTAGTGGAAATCTCAACTATTTTCTGAGAAAGAGTTTTACATTTATATAAATTTTATGTTCTTGGTCGCATAATCATCTTTTTGATTGATTCTGACATCCTTAGAAACGTCAAAGTAACCTGAAATCGTTGAAAAGTTGAGAATCTCGTTTGAAAAAATTAAAAATCTTCTTAAGGAACTTTTCGATATTTTCTGTAAAGACCGCTAACCTACCCTTCAATAGTAAAGAAAATTCCAATCGTCTGAGCAATTCTATAGTGTTTTTTGGAAAATATTTATTCTCAGCTTCCTACCAGAAAACATAACCTAAGGATAATAAGGAATCTTAAATCTCCTTCAAAAATATAGTTTCAATAATTTAACATAATGATTCCTGAAGAAAAACAAAACAATGAGTAAAAATTATTTGAGGGTTTTAAATAACGTTTGAATATGATAATTTTTGCCCAGTATAATAATTGTTATCAGTGTTAATTGTTTGAGTAATCGTAAACCGTTCATAATCGAAAATCTTGATAATGAGTTTTATTTTCAAATGCAAATTTTTAGCAGAAAAAAACAAACGCAATCGAAATTTCTCATCAATTTTATATTCCTCGAATTTTCATAATTTTAAACCAAAATCAATCTATAGAAATGCTGATTGCCATTATTTAAAATCAAGCGTCATTTGTCCCCAGTTTTTTTCAGATTACTTTGAAAATCCTCTTGGCGACAAGATCATAATCTTGTGTCTCATTTTGCTTAACCTCTTCTCTTACCACTCTCCTTTCTTTTGACCTCTACATCTATCCTTACACTTTTATCATCCCTCGTCTTTCTTCTTCTATTTTCTCTTATTGTCCCTCACTCCTCTTATCTCATCTCCACTAGCTTCTTTCTCATCCTTCATCTCACTTCTTCTATCATTTTCAAGTATAATTCTCATGATCACTGAAGGTAATATGTATCTTTACCTATTCGCTTCTCATGGATAACAAGGATAACATTTAACTTCTTGCATCATTCATCTCACTCATTCTATTCTACTTTTGTTTTCCTTTACTCTTTTTGTTTCACCGCCATCAACTTCTTCCCACTCTTCTATTACTTTTACTATTCCAATGGATAATTCTCATGATCATTTAAAAATAATATTTATCTCCTCGCATCCTTTTATGGATAACAAGGATAACATTTATCTTCTTCCATTCTTAATCTTACTCCTTCCATTCTTCTCTCATTTCCCCTTCCTTTTTTATTTCACCTCCATTACTTCACCTATTATCCTTCATCTTGATCCTTTTATTACTTTCACTATTACTAGGGAAAATTCTTATTGTCATTCAAAGATACTATTTATCTTCTCCCATCCTTTCTCATAGATATCAAGGATAACAATATTCATCTCCCATCCTTTATCTTACTCATTCTATTCTTCTCTTATTTTCCTTTACCCTTTTTATCTCACCTCCATGACCGCTTCCCTAACCCTTTTTCCCACTCTTCTATTACTTTTACTGTACCCATGGGTAATTCTCATGATCATTCAAGGACAATACTTATCTTCTCCCACCCTTTCTCATGGATAACAAGGATAACAATCATTTTCATCTATCCTTTATCTTACTCGTTCTATTGTTCTCTCATTTTCCCTCACTTCTTTCATTTCACCTCCATTACCACTCCTCTTATCCTTCATCTTACCCCTTTTATTACTTTCACTATTACCAGGAAAAATTCTCATGATCATTCAAAAATACTATTTATCTTCTCTCATCCATCCCCATGGGTAACAAGGATAACAATAATCTTCTTCCATCCTTTGTCTTACTTGTTCAATCCCTCTCTCTTTTTCCCTTACTCCTTCTACTTCACCTCCATTATCACTTCTCTCATCCTTTATCTTACTGCTTCTATTACTTTCACAATGCCCAGGGATAATTCTCATGATGATTCGAAGACAATATTTATCTTCTCCCATCTTTTCTTATGGATAACGAGGATAACATTTAACTCCTTCCATCCTTGATCTTGACCCTTCAGTTATTCTCTAATTTCCACTTTTTCCTTTTATTCCACCTACAGTACTTCTCCTCTCATTCTTCATCTCACTTGTTCTATTAATTTCACTTTTCTCAGGGAACATTCTCATGATCACTGAAAGATAATATGTATCTTTCTCCATCCCTTCTCATGAATAACAAGGATAACATATATCTTATTGCATCCTTTATCTTACTCATTCTATTCTTCTCTTATTTCCTCTCAGTTCTTTTATTTCAAGTCCATTGCCGCTCCTCTTATCCTTTATCTTACTCCTTCTATTACTTTTACTATTCCCATAAATAATTCTTATGATCATTCTCTAATACTATTTACCTTCTTCCATCCTTTCCCATGGATAACAAAGATAACATTATTCTTCTTCTCTTTGTCTTACATGTTCAATCCTACTCTCATTGTCCCCTACTCCTTTTATTACACCTCCATTATCGCTTCTCTTATCCTCCATCTGACTCATTCTATTACTTCCACTATTACCAGAGAAACTTCTCATGATCATTCAAAAATACTATTTATCTTCTCCTGTCCTTTCCCATGGATAACAAGGTTAACATTAATCTTCTTCCATACTTTGTCTTACTTGTTCAATCCTTCTCTCATTCTCGTTACTCCTTTTATTTTACCACCACTATCACTTCTCTCATCCTTTATCTCACTGCTTCTATTACTTTTAGAATGCTCAGGGATAATTCTCATGATCATCCAAAGATAATTTCTATATTCTCCCATCTTTTCTTATGGATAACAAGGATAACATTTACCTTTTTCTATTCTTTACCCTACTGGCTCAGTCCTTCTTTCATTTCACCCCCATTACAGATTCTCTCGGCTATTATCTTACTTCTTCTATTACTTCCACAATTCCCAGGGGTAATTCTCATGATTATTCAAAGATAATATTTATCTTCTACCATGTTTTCTCATGGGTAACAAGGATAACATTGATCTCCTTTCGTCCTTTATCTTACTCGTTCTATTCTTCTCTCATTCTCCCTTTCTCCTGTTGTTTCACTTTCATTACTGATTCTCTCATTTCCCTTTACTCCTCTCATTTCACCTCTATGACCGCCCCTGTCATCCTTCATCCTACTCCTTTTATTACTTCAACTGTTCACAGTGAACAAGCTCATGATCATTCAAAGATATTATTCATCTCTTCCCATCCCCCATCATGGAAAACAATGTTAACTATCATCTTCTTCCGTAACCATCTTACTTTTTCTATTAAACTCTTATTTTCCCTTACTCCTTGTATTCCTCCCCTATTTCCTCTCCTCTCCTCTCATGTCTTATCCTACTCCTGCAATATTCTTCCTTCTATTCTACTCCTCCCTGAAAACAATTGAATTCTTGATCAGAAAATATCACTTAGGCTAGATATTTCTATCTCCGACGGAATAGATTAACTCCTAATGGGATACATGGAGACGAGGATCAATTTTCAACAACATGCAGAAAGTTTTATTCGAATATTTTCATTTTCATTTCAAGAATATAATTCGGAAACCAAAATCAATTTTCCTGACTTTTTAATAAAAAAACGACTCTACCAAAGGATCTGGATTTCTTCAACCAATCTGAGTCAATTACACAGACGAATTTCCCACAAAATATTTGAATCACAGTCCAAAAAAATGAATTCCCAAAAAATCATATCCATTTTCCTCTAACAACATTATCGATCTACTAACAAAAGAAATTTGAACAAAATACATAAATTTGCAGCCAACAAGGTAATCAAATTGAAATCAAAGAGGTGAACCGTCATAATAAATTTATTCCATGGAAAGAAATTCGACTATCAACAAGGAAGTTGCATTTCCAACAAAACAAGATAAATTTTCAACCCGAAACATAATTATATTTAGACTGAAAAATGACGCTTGCATGAATTTCGATGGTTGAAAATTGAGAATCCTAATTATCATTCCCTTTCAAAAATGCGATTTTCTCTCTAAGGAGAAAGTACGCGATCAGAAATTTTTTGAAATGTCAAGCCTTCCTGAAAACATGATGATTCAATATTAAAATTCAATGTACACTGAACATGTAAAATAACTCGTCATGACAACGGGCATCCCCGCTCAGAAGATAGGTTCCCGTGTGATCACTAAAGTTAGGAATTGTTGATCGCAGTCAGTAATTGGACGGGTGACCAGCAATGTCTCTTCACGAGTAACGCTTACTTCGGAAAGGATTTTGGTTTGATGGTAAAAGCAGAAAAAAAAAACTTCAAGTGATGGGGGACCAGCCAGCTTATCAACAACAATCATCGCAAGATATTCAAAAAACTCGCCCCAGCACTTTTATTGAATTGGATAACGTGATGCTTGGAAACAAGCTGAGTTGTTAATGGAGTACAACAATCATTGTCAAATTGGATCAAAGGAGAAACGCTCAAACCAGTGCTTTGTGAATTACGTCATTCAATTCAGGAGAGACCTCTGAGAATTCTCTCCGAGACAAGATCTTAATCTAGTATCACTGTATTAGTGCCAAATAAGGACTTACTTCCGTCAAATTAGTAGTTCTGATAAGGGCGATTCCAGAAGATCAGTGGTTCGATGTAGGTTATACTGAGAATCCTTCAGTTTAAGAGGAATATTGTGTCATAGGCAAAGTTAGGATGACGAACAACTTTTTAAAATCGAGTTATAGTTCGTCAACTCCCCTGAGGCGAAGGGAACTATTTGAATCAAAAGTTTCTCCGAGACTGGTCCAACAAGTTGGGTATTCACTTAGCCATCTCCAATTTTACTGTTAGTTGCATCTTTCCCACCCTCCTCTTCTCACATCAGCTACCAACCTTGCATCTCCTTCTTTTAACGTTCTTCTTTTCCTCCATTTCTTCTTATCTACCTTACCCTAACTTCTACCTGTTTCCTCTGACTGGTTTCCTCTTCCTTAGACTCTTCTCATTCCAACTTCATCTCTGTGCCTTATATCCCTATCTCACTTCTGTTAATATTTCCTTATCTAGTCTCTTACATTCTTCGTCACTAGCGGTCCCTTGATTCTCCTCATTCCCCACTACTTTCTTTCCATTGCCTACACCTAATTCTTTCTCGATTCCTCCTACTACTGAACCGCTCCTTCCAGCTCTCCTCAGTTCAATTTAATCCACCTCCTTTCCTTTTTTCCGCACATCTTTCTCTTCCTGAATTTCTCATACATTCATCCAGACTTGCCCGACAAGTTGAGGATTCACTTAGCAATCTTCAATTTAGTAGTATTTGCATCTTTTCAATACCTCTCCCGTCACATCTACTCCAAACCTTGCATCTTCCTTTTTTCAACGCCCTAATATTCTTTCGCTTCCCATCATCTACCTGATCTTCAATTCCACTTGTTTTTCGTTTCCCTTGACTCTCCTTATTCCACCTTCATCACATATCCCTATCTTACCTCTGTAAATATTTCCCTGTGTGCTCTCCTTTATTTTCCGTCACTACCGCTCCTTCCATTCCTCACCATTTCCAACTACTCTTCCTATATTTCCTGTCCCTTATTTCTTCTCGTTTTTTCCTCTTACTGATCTTTTCCTCTTAGCTCTTCTTACTTTAATTGAATCAATTCTTCTCCTATTACTTTCTTCATTTATACCAGTTCAAATTCGTTTCCTCACCCGTATTCCCACTATTCGAATCAAAATTTTCTCCTGGAATTGTTCAAGAAGTTTTGAATTCGCTTGGTAATCCTACACTCAACTGGTATTTGCATCCTTCCCACACTCTTCCTCCCACCTCAACCCTCTATCTCGCATCTTCTTCTATTAACGCCCTGATATTCTTCCACTTCCCCTTATCAACCTTATCCATACTTCTGTTTGTTCCCTCCTTTTAGTTCTCACCTTTCTTCGACTCTCCTCATTCCAACTTCACCACTTCTTCTCATATGCCTATCTCATTCTTTCAATATTCCCTTATTTTCTCTCCTTTGCATTTCGTCACGAGCACTCGCTTTAAGTCTCCTCATTCTCAACTACTTTCCATTCAATCCCTGCACTCAATTCCTTCTCGTTTCCTTTTACTTCTTATCCACTATTCTTAGCTTTTCTTATTTTAATTGAGTCACTTCTTCTTTTATCACTTTCCTTACTTTTACTTGTTCACACTCGTTTCCTTTCTCTTATTTTCCATTGTTTTCCTATCTCCCTCATTTTTCTTCTTCAATATTTAGTATATTCTATTCTTTCCTCATACTTCACTCCTTCTAACTTTTCTCAACGTTGATTCCCAGCTTATGTTTGGATTTCAATCTAGTTTCACTATATAAGTGCCACATAATAATCAACTTCCGTCGGGCTAGTTTCTCTAATGAGGGCAAATACCTAGGCGTTTAAGAGATATATAGTGCCAAAGACAAAGTTGGAACGGTGAGCCATTTCTAAAATCAAGTTATTGTTATTCAACATTCGCGAGACAGAGGAAACTATCAAGATCAACATTTTTCTCTAGACTTGTCCAACAAGTTAGGGATTCGCCTGGTAATATCCTCCATCCAGAAGTGGCTGCATCTTTCTCAGACTTTTTCCCTCACATCGAAGCCTTACCTTTCATCTTCCTCCTTCGACACCCTCCGATTCCTCCACTTCCCCTTATCTATCTCACCCTAACTCATTCTCGGGGAAAAACCCATTCCTCCGTCTCCTTATTTCACCTTCATCACTTCTCCTCCCATCCCTTTCTCACCCCTGTAAATACTTCTCATTGGGCTCTCCTTTATTTTCCGTAAATAGCACTTCCTTTATTTCTCCCTATTTCCCACCACTTTTCCTCCATATGCTACACTTAATTTCTTCTCATTCTCTTCTACTACCGATTACCTCCTCTTGCCTTCCCTTGTTTCAATTTATCCACTCCTTCTCTTATCGCTTTTCTCACTTTACCAGTGTGAACTCCTTCTTTTCTCCTTCTTCTCAATTCTTTTTCCTTCTGTTCCCTCCTTTTCCCTTATTTTTCTATCCTTCTTACTCATTTCTGTCTAACTTCTATTAATTTCTGTTCTTGACTCACACCTTGGTCCTTTTAATGTTCCTGAAAATTCACCCCCAGCCTTACTCTGGATTTCCATCTCTTACATTCTCCGTCCCCGACAGTCTCTTCATTTCTTCTCATTCCTCACTACCTTCTCTGCATGTCCTGCACCTCATTCCTTCTTGTTCCCTCTCACTATTTTTTTGCTCCACTCTACTCTCCTCAGTTCGATTTTATCACTCCTTTCCTTTTTTCCTTAAACTTTATCCCTCCTGATTTTCTCCAGCATCCATCCCATGCCAATGTCTAGAAATTATTCTTTTTTCACAGTCGTAGTGCCAAATTAGAACCAACTTCCAGTGGATTCGTTGTTTCAACGAGGGCTATTCAAGAAGATTAGTAGCTTGACTTAGGTCAGACTGACTTCAAGAAAATGAGGATTTGCTCAGAAATACTTGATTTCACTGCTAGTTGCATCTCCTGGAAACTCCCCCTTTCACATCAAGTCCCTAAAGTCCCTAACTTACATCTCCCTTTCCTTAGCGCCCTACTATTCCTCCACTTCCCCCCAGTTACCACACCACAACTTTCGCTTATTTCCCTGTTTCCAACACCCTCTTCATTCCACCTTCATCGTTTCTTCCCATATACTATTTCACTTCTTTCGAATTTCGCCAATTTCCTCTCCTTCATTTTCCGACACTACAGTCTCATTAATTCCTCCTTATTCACTATTGCTTTTCCGCAATTCTTTATAACTAATTCCCTCTTCCTTCCTCCTCCTACATATCCTTCCCCCCGAATTCTTCTTCTTTAAAGTCAATCACTTCTTCTCCTACCGCTTTCCCTACTTCTTCCAGTTTGAACTCGTTTCCTCTCTGTTAGAATGGGAAGCGACTTTCAAAATTTCGTTATGGCCCCTTAATATCCCGTACGAATAGTACATCCGCTTGACAAACTTAAATTTTTCAGCTATTTGCATCTGAGGAAATGACAAAAGAAGAGGAAACAGAATAGCCAAATCCTACTCATTTCCACTTACTAGTTTTCTTCTCCCCTCATCTATCCTCATTTTATCTCTCTCATCTTTTCTCTTATTCCTTTTCTCACTTTGAGCGATTTCCTTGATTTTCCCATCTTCATACACAGTCACAGTTTCTTTCCTAGTTTCTCGTAATGTACCATCACCTCCCATTTTATTCTCACACTTTACCTTTCCTCGTTTTCTCTAACTAACCATACCTTTACTTATTCTATCTCAACCAATTCTCTTAATCTGTTCTCCTTTTACATTCCCTCGTTTCATTACCTCTTACTTTTACTTCCTCCTGCCTGCGTAGCTATCCTGTTCCCTGATGTCTTCTCATTTTGACTCCATCCACTCTTCCCTAAAACCTTTTATCACACTACATCTGTTTTTCAGCAAAATCTCAGAAAATTTCCGCAGCACCACAAGGAAAATTTCTAATCTGAGAATTAGACCATCGCGCCCACGACAGACGTAGGCGGGATCCAGATCGGATAAGCCTACTATCGAAAATAATCATATTTCACAGCATGTAGTGGATAGAGAAAGGGCAAGGAAGGGGTCGGAAGGTAAATAATTTTTCGTGGATGTCGAAGGCGCTTCCCTATCATTAGATCGAGGTAGATTGTGAAGACCATAAGGGAGACGGGGTAGAGAGGGATCTAATCGAGAAGGTAAGAGGGGTGTAGGCAGATACGAAAGATAATTTAGAAGGAGAAGACAGGATTTTTCAGGGTTCCTGGATGGACGGGGGTTTCGGCAGGGCTGACCACTAAGGACACGATTCCACGATTCTAATCGCTCACATGGAGAAGAAGCAACAGAAAAGCGCAGAGGGAGGATGAATGGTAGGAGGGGTTAGGATCTTATCACTTGCGTATGCAGATTTTATTTACTGTTGCTAGCAAAAAGTAAGGAAGCCCTAAAGTAGATAAGGAAGAGGTTGAGAAGATTCCTGGATATGAGTCAATTTGAGGTCAAGAGTTATAATAATTATTCTCATGGTGTTCTGAAGAAGTGGCAGGAGGGATAACTTAAGAGACTAAGGACAAAAGGGATTTATGGTGCAGAAGCTGAAAGTATTTGTGTCACCGGGTTTTCTATTTCGAACAAATAGAGCAGTATATGAGCATAGAAGGGAGAGAGTTAGAAGGCCAAATGTTGTGATGAAGCAGGTGTAAGGATTAGGAAAGAAGTCAATTGCGGATGAGTTAAAAAGAAGGATGAAGCTATCAGACTTACTTGTGGTGAACGTGATACTGAAGTTGAGGTGTGTAGATAAATGGAAAGTGAGGAAATAAATAGGGTACAGAAGAGGTATATCAGGTAGATCCCAGTAACTTGGGGAAGGATATCAATGAATTATATTGTAAGAAGAAAGACGTGGAGAACAAGTTTGTGGATCTCGACAAGTACCCGAGCGTGAAAGCATGAGTAAGAATTTCTAGAAGAGAAGGGAAGTAGGAGGGATTGTGAGGGATTGCTGGTAGAAGGACGAGAATCGAGAAGAAGATGGAAAGACAGGGGACGTAAGTTCCTAAAGGAGAGTAAGTATGTCAATTGTGTGAGAAGGTATGAGCCTATGTTAAAAACTGGTTGTGAAAATGCAAGGAGGTGTGGAAGAGCAAATCAGGGATAGATATAGTATTGCATAGAAAAAGGGGTCAATGTGCGGTTGCATAGGTAAGAAAGGTATTGGGTAAGACAGGGTAGAAGAGGAGGGAGGTAGATATTTTTCATAAAAAAACTGTATAAGAAAGGAAGAAATATGTGCGAGGCAGAGCAAGAAGACAAGGCAATAAAGAGAGAGCGAGCGAACGGTCACGGTATTGAGGTGTGAATGGGAGAGCGCAAAGGAGAAGCCTAATAAAAGGGATAATAATACAGATGAAGGATGAGAATGATGAGGCTGAGGAAAAACTGGCAAAGCTGGCAGAGAGAAGAAAAGTTATGTTTGAACGGAATAAGTAGAAACTGAAAATGTTCCCCGAAATGGGAAAACATATGAAGTTTCGCAGAAAAGAGGTGAAATCTTCAGATTGGAAAGGGAAGCCCAAGGTATGCTTGCGAAGGTCGCAAGCGTCTAGAATCAGGAATGAATTAGAGACGGTATTATGAAAATATAAGGAATAGTTGATTAGGTAGGAGTGAATGTTGGAGATAGAAAAATATGAATATTTATATACATTGGTCATTTAAAAACTCTTCAATCGTTGAAAGGAAAGGAGGATTAATAAATTGAGGAAACTTTCCGCCGGTGGAAAGTTGACCTATGAAATGTACATTCACGAGATGAGAGATGGGATTAGGTAACTTTTGTATGCATATAGGGAGAGAGAGAATGGGAAAATTAACTGCGAAATTACTCGATTATTGACTTTTCATAATAACTGAGCCCTTCCAACTCGTCAGTCTGGATGTTGCAATTAGCAATAAAATAGGTATGCCCTTCTGGAAAGTAGTCCACTCATAGTAAGGATATGAAAAGAAGGTATTTATTATCTACCATATGTTGTGAAAAGGGTTTTCTGAGCCGATTTAATGAGGCAACAAACTTTTCAGAGTAAACACAGATTTACGATAAGTCCTTACTCTCAGAGGTGCATTATAGGCTGGGATTTAGCTTAGGGATTTCATGGCATCGCGCCGGATCTCTGTATTTCCAATAGAAAACGAGATATCGAAACTTTGCGGTTTTCTGGGAGGGCGCGATCCTTGATCTTCCTTTAAATCTCGGAACCTGATCTTCATATTCTTACTTCTGATTTTCATCAGGAGAGATATATTTTTATCTTACTAGCATCATTGGAGGGACTGAGATAAGGAGAGGAAAATTATTGGTGATGATAAGTTATGAGGGTGGGGTTAGAGTCAAATTAGAAGAACCAGAGACCGATGAGGGAAAGTTAGGGATTGTAAGTGGAAATAGGGGGAGTTGATGGAGGGTAAGATTTAAGGTTCAGAGAGTAAGATAGAGAAAACAAGAATAAGGTGTAGTAAGACGGAACAAGAAGAGGTGAGATGAAGCCTAGGGAAATGGGAAATAAAGGGATGAGCTTACGGAAAGTACGAGGAGGTTGATGGGGGAATTGAAAAACTTTTCTGATTTTTGTATATTTTCTCAGATACCTGAGATTATAAGTTGTAGCCCACGTTCTCCATGACCCAATGTCCCCAGTTTGAGCTCACCTGTAACAAAAATGGAAAGTTTTTCGTTAGAAAACACTTGATAATACAAAATTCGAAAGCTTGTACTAGTTTGCTCGCAACCCTCCCCTAAGCAACCTTTTCAGCACTTTTTTCCTGATTGTCCCACTCTTTCACTACTCATTTTTTCCCTCCAATTCTCCTTTCTCCCAATCACCTAACTACCCATTTTCCACTAACCTCTGAATGTTTTGTCACCCTTCAGTTCCTCTCTTTTCCCTACTTCTTCCCTCGCTCCATATTCCTTCCTCACATTTTCTCTAATTTTTACATTCTCATCATTCATGATTTGTCTATAGAAGTTTTAGTAACGGTTTCTATATGTTTGCCTGTATATCTGTTCGTTGAGCAATCCGTCCGTTAACACAATAACTTCCTAAAAAATGAGTGGATCAAATTGAGTTTTGATACACTTGTTGAAGATTCCATTAGGAATATTTTGCTTCTCATCCGCCATTGATACACCTTCCTCCTCTCCTCGTGACTTCTTTTCACTCCATTACCATGCAGAAAATTTAGGCTGAAATACCTTTCTCTCATTTTCCATCCTTCTACCTCCTGCCCTGTTGTCATTATCCTACTAAAATTTTATCACTTGCCTACTTCGCTTCTCTCCCAGGAATTTCTCACTATAATTACAAGCCTGGCTATTTTTCATATTCTCTAAACTTGTTCCCTCCGTCTACCTCCTAACTGTACGATTTAAGATAATCTTCAAAATCCCCAGAGGCCATTTGATATACTTCTCATGTACCCTTTCCACCTCCTCACACCCTTTCGCCCCCGCACTCCTACTCTAGTCAGTGACACACTTATCACAAGCGAGTCATATAGCTTCATGCTCCTTTCAGATTTATCCGCGAATAGCTCAATTCTCAATAAAAACACCTGGCTCATCAAAAAATTTGCTTTTCTACATCTCTTCCAAGAACAAAAGACTTGCTTACCTCCTACCCCACAATCTCCTTCTACTTCCAACCACCTCCCTCATCCTTTCACTCCCTCTCCAGAATACCATAACCTTAAATTTTTTCACATTCAGCCCCAACTGACTCTTATCGACGAACCTTCTCAACCTCTTCATTAACTCATGTAAGATTTCATTCCCTTACTCCTCCTATTACCTCTCTAGCTTTCCCTCTCTGTCATCGATTCAAGTCGCAAAATGAGTTGAGCCAAGGATAGCCTTTTTCTACTTTCCCCTGTTGATGTGAATGCGCATTTGAGAACTACGGGAAACGCGTGAACTCCTGATTACTTTTCCGCTTCTTCTCTGTCCATCATGTGCTGTAAAATATAAATTTAGTGGATGGTGCTCCTACATGCACTGAATCCCGACGGCAATACCACTTTTTCCCCAACATCATTCCGTAGACTCTTCGTCAATACCATCGCGCATACTTTGTATGTTATATTCATTTGTGTGATTCTCCCCATATTTTTCAGCCTATTCTTATTACCCTCCTTATACAGTGGCAGTATCACCTTCTTTCTCCACTCTTCTGGGAATTCCTCCTTCTCCGCCATACTTTCTCTACTACCTCTTTCAATGTCTCTAGTATCACTGTTGTAATAGACAGCCATCCTCCGTTTTGCACGAGATGGGTAAAGTAAGAGATTGTAAGAATTTAGGGGAAGACAGGTGATATGAAAACGAGTGAGAGGAAGAAAGGAATCCAGAGAAAAGAAGAAGTGAGAAGAGGTAAATGCTACCAAAAATGAAAAGAGGAAGTCAAATTGCAGACAATTCAGTGTCGTAAAAAGTCTGTGTATTCTTCTGGAAATAAATCTTAGAAATTTGAAAGTATGATGAAGGGAAATAGAGGCAAATAAGAGAGAGCCATAAAATATATAGAGAAGTGAATGGAATCGGACAGGAAAAGGGGGGAGGGATAAAAAAAACACGAAAAAATAGTTTTTTGACCTGGAAACGAGACCATGTCAAGAACCTTTTTCTCGGGTTGCTGAAGCCAAATCCAAAAGTAATTTTACCCTATTCCATCAGATTCCCGACATTACCTCATCTTTGGGTGTCTAGGAAGTCTCTTTGAGGTTATACCAAAAACGTGACGTGATGGGGTAAAATGAACTACCGATTCAGTTCCAGCGCTCCAAAATACATATAATAAACATTGTCTCTCCACAGGTCAGGAAACTTTAATTTTTTGTGTGGCTGTGTTATAGAAGGAAGTGAGGAAAGCTAAGAAAAGATAAGAAGAAGTGAAGGAGTATGATATATAGAGAGGTTATTCTCTAAGTATTGAGAAGCTGTTGCTCCTGGTGGCTTAGAGCTCACTTTGGACTGTAGGCCCACCTCACTCTTGAGTTAGTGGTGATGTGTGCACAACAAATTGAGAGAGGGTTATGCAGAGACTCTCGAATCCCGTAAAAAGGAGAGAGTATAAAAAAGTGTTCTAAGATAGATAAGGGAATGTAAAAGAAAGTCAAGAGATGTACAAATGAGTAAGGATAGTTGATGAATGGAGAGTATGGAGGAATAAGAGAAGGGTAATATAGAGTGGGTGGTGGAAAAAAGGTCAAAATATCGAGAAATCGCATGATGCTATCCAGTTCATGCTGGTTCTCAGTATATGAAATTTCGTGAAACAGAAATTAGACACAATCATTAAAAGACTCAAATGACGTTATTTGTACTTCATATTTTCCAAGGGATCTAAATGGAAAATTGGGTGCTCTTTTGGGATAAAATTTCGGAAATATTAGGAAGTGATGAATGGGAGTCGAAGGAGATAAGAAGATATTAAAGGGGGTAGAGGAGACGAGAAAACGAAAATAAAGATAAAGAAATGGAGTGAGAGGAGGGAAGGCATTATGAATAAGCAAGAGTAAGAGGAAGTACATGCTTTGAGGAACGAAAGGGGGAAGAAGAAATAGCGGGGAAGTGCCTAACGCAAACAAGTTCGAACTCGGTCTTGGCATATTAGTCCCTGTTATTCGAAAATGAAATGAAATAATTTGTATTGCGTATTTCCCTTAGACACTCCATAAAAAAATGTAGTACTCCCTTAAAATAGAATTTCAAGAATAATCAAAGGCAATGAATATAAGTTAAGAGAAAATGGGAAAAGGCAAAGGAACGTAAAACAGTCAGGGTTGCTGGGAGTAAGGAATGAAATGATAACAGGAGAGAGTAAGTATTAACAGAGGAGGGGCATTGCGCTATTTACCTCGTACTGATTTTATCAATGAGATTCTGTAATAAGAACTTTAGCAAAAAATGATCGAAGACAATACGAGAAAGTACTGCTGATGAAAATGCCAATTTTCATTAGGAAAATGGTTGTGAGAGCATTTGTCTCGTTAAATTCTAAAGCATGCGCATTGGGAATTCCATTGTATTCCATATCGAACCATAGTATGTTCCCCTCTTTTCTGAGCTCCCTCGATGCACAGCCTAATTTCCGTGCAAAGGCTCAGTAAAAAGAGTCGAGCGAGATACTTTACAGTAAAATAGGCGCTCATATGAAAGAACATCGGGATTTAGTTCGCCCGTACGCTCCATGTGTGATTGTACCAGCCTTGGAAAAGTCTCTATGGTTATTGATTTCGACGAGACTCTCTACTAGCATACAATAACCCCGTTTTTGCAGAGGAAATAAATAATACGCAACTGGATGGTGTTTATGAGAATTTTAAAAATAAAATCAGAATTATTCACGCTCATTCCTAGGAGCCCCTTCTTCCCTTTAATATTCTTAATTCCCTTTAATTTTCCTCTATTTTCCTGATTTTCCCGAATTCACTTCTTCCAACAACTACTTACTTCCTCCTTATTTTCCTGATTTTCTTTGCGTTCCTTTAATACTCATCCACATATTGAATTATGAAATAATGAAATAATAATATTCTTTGGGTAGTTACGAACTGATTGACGCGATGCAATTTTTCTTGATCCCCTTCCTTCCCCAACAACTTATACCCCCTTATTTTCCTGATTGTCTTTGCGTTCCCTTATTACCCTCTTTCCTATATTTCGAATCATGAACCAATAAAATAATCAGATTATTCGACTATGTTTGAGCCGATTGACGCGAAGCAATCTTCCCGAATTCTCTCCTTTCCCCAACTACTCATTTCTCCTTGATTTACATTATTTCCGCCACATTCCCTTCTAACCCTCCCATATTTTGAATTATTAAATAATGAGATAATATTATTCTTTAGGTAGTTAAAAAATGATTGACGCGATTCGATCTTCCTTAATCCCCTCCCTTCCCCAACAACTTATTCCTCCTTATTTTCCTGATTATCTTTGCGTTTCCTTATTACCCTCCCATACTTTGAAATAATAAATAATGAAATAATAATATTCTGTGGGTAGTTCCGAACTGATTGACGCGATTCAATTTTCCTCAATCCCCTCCCTTACCCGACAACTGATTCACCCTTATTTTCCTGATTGTTTTTGCGTTCCCTTATTACCCCCTTCCCTATATTTTGGATCCTCTCCTTCCCCCCTTATAAACCAATAAATTATTTGAAATTTTGAGCCGATGGACGCGAAGCAATCTTCCCGAAATCTCTCCTATCTCCAATTACTTACTTTTTCTTGATTTTCCTGATTTCCCCCACATTCCCTTGTAACCCTCCCATATTTTGAATTATGAAATAATGAAATGATAATGTTCTTTAGGTAGCTACAAACTGATTGACGCTATGCGATATTCCTTAATCCCCTCCCTTCCCCAAAAACGTATTCCTCCTTATTTTCCTGATTGCCTTTGCGTTTCCTCATCAACCTCCCATATATTGAATTATGAAATAATAATATTCTTTGGGTAGTTCCGAACTGATAGACGTGATTCAATTTTCCTCAATCCCCTCCCTTGCCCAATGACTTATTTGTCCTTATTTTCCTGATTGTCCTCGCGTTCCCTTATTACCCCCTTCCCTGTATTTCGAATCATGAACTTATGAAATAATCAGATTATTTGATCATTTTTGCGCTGATTGACGCGATGCAATTTTCCCGAATTCTCTCCTAGCCCAACTACTTACTTCTTCTTGATTTTTCGGATTTCCGCCACATTTCCTTATAACCCTCCCATATATTGAATTATAAAATAATGAAATAATAATATTCTTTGAGTAGTTACAAACTGTTCGACGCGATGCGATCTTCCTTAACCCTCTCCTCCCTAGAAAAGATCAGCGAGTCAAAATTGAATGAAGAAAATGGGTAGATTCGGCTGAAGGGAAGGAAACGATATTGGTGCTAGGAAGGTGACAGTAGAAGTCAGGAGCTCATAGCGAGGATGAGATATGTGAGTATGGAAGATTTTGATAGGTTTCTGTTTGAATTCTCCCTGTATCAGTTGGTGAAAGTGGGTGGGCCACTCCGACCCCGGGACTGACGCTGGCGTCTCTCCGGCACTCAGTCGCTCCTTAGCCCTTGCGCGAGCCAGTGTTTCCTCGTTGCGTCCTACAAGTGGACGGTCGTCGTCTCTTCATCTCGGACTTACCCTGCAGGCGGACGGATCGCCCGATTGGATCAGCATTGAACAACCGTCCAGATCGGGTCCGTTGGAGCACAACGTATCCCGATCGCCCGAGTCGAGCAGCGATCGACTCGGCTGCTGGGCGAATGGGTAACCACACATCGGTCTCATCCAGGGCGTATGTGGCAGGATTCGCTCGTGGTCAGTCACACTGACGAGTTCCTCACAGGCGAATTCGGGACGAAACGCTGGTAGTTGAAATAGCTACCAACCCATCTACTCTATTTTCGAATGTTTAGGATCTAAGTAGCGTCCTTCCCCTGCTGCCCCTTGCCAGTGCATTATTTCTTTAACAAACGTGATAAGCTTGAAGGTAGTACTGCATGAAAGAGGGGATAGAAGGGTATTCGCACGGGTGAGAGGATTGTTGATTAACATAGAGGAGGGGAGAAGGAAGAAGGAGTGGAAATTGGAATAGAAAGATGTGTAAGGAGGAGTGGAAGGAGAAATGAGTTAATTGTGAAGATGTGAATATTGAACGGAGAATAACACATTGTGGATAAGATATAAGCAGTAACCGCGAAGGGAAAGTTTGGCAAAGCAAGACAATGCGAGAAATTTATTGCTCGTAAAATAACGCGATTGCGCAACATTTCTATCTTCAATGAAACAATAACTGAAGGTTTCACTTACGAAACATGTGAATGCTTTATCAGTATGCTATTAATCAATCTCTTACATACAAAGATATTCCAGAGAAGTACTCAGTATATATGGTATTCTGCACTGTTCTAAAGTGTACACGATACAGGTAATAAAATTGTTTCGAAATGAAATCTGGCATCGGAGTTCTTCTCTTTATCTCTGGTTTTTTCCATAATTTTGAATGTGAGTATAATGCAAGATACTAGATACATAGTAGGAAATTGTTCTTAGAGGTAGGAGTATTTTTAACAATTTCCGAAATCCTAATGTTTTTGGATACATTGCTACAGAAAGACAAAGGCAAAAATTGGAATACTAATTTGATTGCACCGATGTTGAGGTCACTATAGCGTTATAGAAATATTTTGTCTTATTTCTACCAATTAACCGCCTGCTCATGTAACAGATCGTTCAAATTCCTCTGAACTGCTTTTATAAATCTCAAAACCCGTTACATAGTCAATGAAACTACTTAGATACCAACTATTTTCCCATTTCAAAGAAATTTTCCGAATAGGTGGTGATTCCACGGATTCATCGATGTTTCCTATGGTTCATCCTATACTTCAAGGCGCACTGGATGAAACAGAAGAAATTTTCAATGACCTCCGCCGTAAGAAACTTCCAAAGGTTCCTCGAAAACCAGTTACTAGAGCTCATTATGTAATGAAGCCATGTGGCTTGCTTGCTATAGCAAAGGAGGCACCCTTGCCAAACCCTAATGGCTTACTGAAACCCTTAAAACAGAAACCCCCACGGGACCCTGCAACACATTACCAACTATTGCAGCCCTCGAAAATTTCTAAAAAATCACAACTCACAAGCGTTGCTGAATCATCACAGGCTTCCAGCAGTTCTCAACAATGCCAGCCATTAATACAATACCCGAGGTCGCATATAAATTCCAGGTATTGGCCAATTCCTACACGTCCACCTCACAGCAAAAACGATTGATAGCGTCTTGATAAATTCCAGCTCAATGTTTTTCGTTACAAAAGTTACAAGAAATACAAATACAAACACCTTAACGGAGGAACCCCCTTATAGACGGAGATACCACTCCGTGGTATCTTCGAGACACGATTGTGCATGTTCAAGATTCCAGAAGCCATTCACCTTCAATAAAGAGAAGCGGTAGAAAACGTGCTTCATACGGAACCAAAAGGAATAGCAAAATCTGCTCTGAGGTTTGAGTCTTCAGCCTCATTTTGAGATTCCAAACTCGCCTTGGTAATCTTCCACCTGCTAATGTTCGAGTCTACATCGAAGAAATAGCGTCGTTTGTGATCATTTCACTGAAGCCAAATGTATTTCTTGTCAAGGATTATATGTTATGCACCAATTTGCTTACTCTTGTATGATGTTGTAGATGATATCAGACATATTCTCGAGACAATTGGACTTCCGAACCAATATGATATTCTCAAAAAGAATTTTTTTTAATAAAAGACAACTACTACTTGTTTTTATTGAAACCCACATTATAAGATTCATATTTATGTGCATATCAAGGTTTGTGATGGTGAATCGCCGCCAAATAGAACCCGCAAATATCTTCGACTAGAGATACCAAGCAATCGCTCTTCCTACGGATTTGGTTTTTCCTGCTTCTTTCGCTTTTTCTGTACCAACTATTCCAGTCAACCTCGTTTTCTTCTCCTTTGTCTCTCGAGAGCCTGCTCTTACCTGCTCTCATTTTGTCATTGGCGCCCTTCCTCCTCTTCTATATGACAACTTCAATTGTTCCTGTTCCAATTTTTTTTCTTCCTTCTGTTCCCATACTCATTATTTCCCATCACAGACAGTACAGTACCTGAACACTGTGGAAAGCCAAAAACGAACGATACTAGGTGAGAGAGAAAGAAACTGCAATGAAACGGAATCAGTTGTAGTGGAGGGGAGACTTGAGGAGACTTGTAGATGATGGAAGTCTTGCACAAGGTTCTAAATGTGAAACTGGTCAACTACCCAATTCTTTCGAAGATAAACACATATGAAGAATGAAATTCAAAATAACTTCTATTAAGTCGGAGCAAACGCAAATTGGAGAAAGAAATCCGCAGATACCTGAAATAACAGTAGCATATCTTTAAAAGCTAAATAAACGTTAAGGTCATCATAGAGGAAATAAGGAGTTTGAATCAGGCAATCAGAATACGATGAGTGCGTGGATGAGCTACAGGATAGCACCTTCAAGAGTTAATCTGGAGTGTGTGGTATCGCGCTTCTGAACAGTAAGACTAGAGATGTTTTTTAGCCTAGTCTAATCTGCATAGCTGTAGACAAGAGAAGCAAATCATGCTACAAAAAGTTAGACACTCAAGATTTCATCAATACGGAGAGGATCAAACTGGATCAGAATTGCGTCTATTCTTTTCAATATTCAATTTAAGATCATCTCTTATTTAGATTTTAACAATCACCAAAGTGGG
The DNA here is from genome assembly GCA_011762715.2 of Neuroterus valhalla. Classification (NCBI taxonomy): domain Eukaryota; kingdom Metazoa; phylum Arthropoda; class Insecta; order Hymenoptera; family Cynipidae; genus Neuroterus; species Neuroterus valhalla. Next base: position 6,036 of record WSXT02247781.1, on the reverse strand, counting down.
AGGGGTAATTGTAGGGTGTGGTAGGTTCGCATCAGGGTCAAAGATCCACTCCTCAACTTTGACATCTATATTGGTATCTTTAGTTGCATTGCTTCTGAAAGAGTTTTCCAATTCATATAGGTGAGGAACAGAACAGAAAGAAACAAATATAATCACTGAGACACACTAAAATAGAGACTCTTCTCAATTTCCATAAACAGTGCTCGCTTTTCTAGTATCGACAGGGCGCCTCTGGAGTAAAATATAGGGGTCACGGAGGAATATGAAGCAATGACAATAAAGAGCTGCGCAAAATTTAGGCAGATATTATGGATATGATATCTGGCAGGCGAAAACAGCTGCGAAAAACAGAAAACAGTGGAACATTAACTGTAACTGCTACGCGTGCTTTGACTAGCCTCAGCAATTTATAAACAAGTACCTTCAGTAGGAATATCTTAGAGGAACATCAATTGAAATAATCAATGATAAGCGAATTCATGAGTCTTCATTAGGAAAGCGTGTCGTTCTAAATCAAACGAAAAAACGACTCAATTTCAAGATGAAGTTTACTGCATCACTAACATACACAAAAAGCTCCAATGAAGCGATCTTATCACCGATGTCAATGATATCAGAAATAATGTGCTACCTGAGGAGACCGAGAACTTTTAATTAAATGGACGGTTACCTTAGACCAGGGAACGTAGATATTGAACATTGGTTGGGATGAGCTCTACGAGATGCTTCAGCAGAGACCATGTAGGCAATTCCGCATTATTGTGCTGATGACGCTACTGCGCAAGCTCATGATGATCTTGTACACGCACATTCTACAGGTACAAATAGCATGATATAACCAGAATCAGTCGTGAAGATTTACTTGCTGGAAGATCATACCATATGAGAAGAGATGTTATGCACATATTCTCTGGCACCAAATATTGAGTAAAGTACGAGTAGAGATTGCATTATGACCCAATCATAGGCGTAGATAATGAAGAGGTGAATAGAGCTGAGGACATAGGCGCTGAGGAAAATGATGAAGAATAACGAGGTCCATTGAAACCGTATCTAGACATGAACATTACCATTTGTGTAAACGGCGATTCCACGGAAAAACTGCCGCACTTCAAAAAGATTTTAGTTCAGCTCTTCTAGAGATTGAAGATGTTGAACCAAGAGGAAAGCATTCGCTATCATAGATTTGGGTTTCGATGAACCTGCATGAACTGGTAGGCCACCATACCGACCAGTTGTTTACAATGTGCCATAACACGAAATAACCAAGAGGCTGTAGAACTACGCCTGCAATGGCAATTTCAGCTCAGGAAAGGAATGGAATCCATCATGAGATATCAGGTTGGCTATGATTGCAAGCAAGGGATAGAGTAAGTTGTTTCAACTGAATCATCCTAAGAAACAAATGGAGCAAGAAACCTCATAGACAATTTCATGATTTATATCTACCCCATGAACACCCAAACGTTGGCACCAACATTTTTGGATAAGACTGTAGAGTCTCTAGCAGTAGATACTTGATGTTTCTACTGCTGGACTGCGTCTTTCATCAAAGACTTGCTCCAAACCTATGACTCTTAACAGGACTGATACTACTGGGGAACGAGTCTATATGGAGAATCCGCGTATTTTTCAGCAAAATTCCTCTTAGTGATGAGATCTCCACTCGTGCATCGGATCCGCCAACAGAGACCTATCAAAATACGCAGTTGTTGGTGCGTTTTCAAATTGCCGCATTATGTTCTCTGCATCTGGTATCAACGGGACCCGCCTCGAACATTCACGCTGGGAATGTTTTCATACCCGCATTCACGACTCAGCATCCCCAGCAGGAAGTGGCTCAAATCATCGATTCCTGTTAGGATCTTCTACGTTTAGAAATGCAATAAACGATGGAAACTCAGCACGAAAATCCGTGAATTCCCATGTCATATCGAATGCGTTTGGACTAAGCCTGCTAGCGACAGTAATTGTGGTTGTGAAGAGCAAGGACAAACGCTACACCGAGGCTCTTTGTATGATAAATCTATGCTCAGAGAGCAATTTAATTTCGGAAACCCTCACTCAACGTGACTCTCTTGTTGCTTTGCATCTCTCCATTTGTCTGGAATAAACCATCTTAATTTGGAGTAGGGACAGAAGTTTCCTTTTCGCCCTGACTCAGCGCTTGCGCACCGTTACGTCCAGTCGTCCCTCAACCCTGGTTTGAACTGAATAGACTTGATCTTGCTGATCCAAAACATAGTTCCAACACAGCTATCCATATCTTACTTGGAGCTGAAACCAATGCATACATCACACGGCCGGGCTTTATGTCTCGAGCAGATAGCAGAGTGGTTGCACAGGACACAATAATGGGTTGGATTCTCAGAGGACCACCCACGTGTACAGAAAGTAACGTATTATTCAATGAGGATCATGGCCAAATGGATCGATTCATACCAATCTTTAACGTTTCTCCGTGATCCTTATGGACGACAAATCGACAACCAACACATCAAAGGATCTATCAGCGAACAGGGAGATCCTTGAGCTGGAGCCGAATGACGTTCCCCCAAATTGGAACTTCGACCACTCAAGAATGCGGATCTTCGTACTTCCTATGCTAATTTCATGTTTAACTTCATGTCTCTGAATCTACCCTGATATATTATCTGCTTTATCACGGTGTGTTTACCGGCGAATGTTTGCAGTGGTCTTTTCAGCCAATAGTATCATAAGGCTACCGCTGCATTTAAATGATTATCATTCTTCTCCATTCTTCTCCGTCTACAGGTGCTGAAGACGTAGAATCAGCCTGAACCGTGCAGCAGAAACTTATCAACCTGTTGAAATTAGGTGGATTTTACTCATGCAAATGGGCATCCAACGAGGCTGAACTTAAAGGAGCAGTTCCTGAAGTTTAGAGAGAAAAATCACAGTCCTGTTTACGGCATATTGGGAATAAGTTTCATATTCTAGAAGCAACGTTACAGCCATCAGAAGGTGAATTATTATTTCGTACAAATTAGGCTACCTCGACAGCGCCTTGTAAAAAGAGAAGATTTTTATCCGACATATGAAAACTGTTCAATCCTTTCAGATTATGTTCTATAATCAATATTGTCTTCAGGGCTCATATGCAGATTCTCTAGATCCACAAGTTTCGATGAAACAATCCACTTTCAGAAGAAACTCCATAACGATGGATTCGCCTCTTTGAAGATCTTCGGCATTCGAATACCATCCAGGTTTCTTGTTGGTTGAGCCTTTCAAATAGTATCCGATTGGTCAAAGTCGACGGCTACGCAGATACTTCTAAAGAAACACATGCTACTGCTCTTTATCTGAAAACTGTCTCACATCGCATAGTTCTTCATTCATCAATTATTTATTCTAAATCACAAGTCATGACCATCAAACAGTTGTCTTTATAAATATTTGAGATCTGTAGTACTCAAATTCATGCTTGGTCACTCTTCACTTCCAGAAAACTCTTTCCCGAAAAAATGCAAGGAGCATTTCTAGACTAGGAGCACGAATTTTTTTACAAGCGTCACTTCCGAATGCTTATTGGCATCATATAATATTCTCGATATCCATAATTTGAGGAGACGCAGAATCATCAATTGTGTTGAGGATATGCGCAACCTAGATTATTTACTCCGTCCGAGCTCAACCATAATCAGCCGTCTGAAACATTCTGTTCTAGACTCTGATGAGAGGCGTTCATACATCTTGCCAGAAACGCATCTATGCACTTATCTGGTCAGTGACAATTGACACCTTTATACCTTTAACGGGCATTCCCAGCTGCCTTCCGCTACTCAGAGACGTTAATTTTTTATCGTGCGAGGTCATCAGGTTTCAGAGTTCCGGATACTACAATGTGTAGTATGTATTCATCATCGTGCTGCCACTGTCACGAAACTCATAGGCAATTTCCGTTCTAATAGGGAGCAGCACAGTAGGACCTTTTACGACAGTCTTGTGAATTTCGTGGATCCAAAAAGAATCAGAGCAGCTCACAGGCGCGGAAAATAATTCGTAGAAAGGCTACATTACGGTTATTGTTTGCACGTCTACTCGTGCTTTACATTCGAATGTAGTTTCTGATTAGACTTTCTTGTGTTTTCTAGCTGCCTTTTGACGCAACACATCACGTCGGAGCATTTATTGTCATCCTACGGATCACTAGTTCACAAATTTTATTAGGGGTAGACACTAAACTGAGGGCGCTCCTCACGGCCGATACTTTGCCCATAGATTCAACTGCGTGGCTCGTTGTCCCTTGAATGTCATCACGTTTCGTTGAATTGTAGGAAGCCACCGTCAAGTCTATGAAGCATCACTTGAAGCGAGTTTTCGGTACATGGACATTTCCTTTTGGAGAGTTGTCAACCATCTTATCTTAGATAGACGACATTGGCTCATTAGAGCTTCAGTCACTGCTGTTCCTCAGCCCTTGCTGATGCACTACCACGTTCTTGCGGATGGAAGGCGGAAAATTATCAACAGTCTCTTTGGGTTGGATATCTTTCTATTTTCGAGAGGTCTGATTAGACGATTCAACCAACCAAGCGGTTGTTATAGAGAAAAAAGTAAAGTTCACCCCGAAGAAGACGGCTAAGTTCATACGGTTACCGGTGCGGTTCCTTCACTTTATTTTATTCGATCTCTCTTAACCACTACGGATGTTTCGAATTTCGGTATCACTAAACAAATTCTGGATGTGCGTGCCGATTTTCTAGCCTGCTACTCTTGAAGAGTTCATTGGATAAAAGGCGAGACCTTTCTAGGACTTTTTTGGCAATGCGATTCCTTTCTTCTATACATTCTGAATATGACTTGTTTATGTGTTCACCCAATCAATAGTGCAATCATCATTTCATTTCGACTCTAATCTGGAACTCAAATAGGTCTTTCACCAATGATGGAACACTCGGTAAAAAAAGCGAAGGAAAAACTGCCTTCCTTAGGACTGATGATTGAATTTTAACCAGAGAGGAAAATTTTCAACCCTACAGACAAATTTCCAAATGGAATTATGAAAGTAAAATGAAAAAGATCATTCTTAAACGAAGTGGATAAACTAAAAGAAGGAAGTTGATATTCCAACCAAAAAGATTTCAATTTCAAATATACATTGAATCAAGACAGATGAACTTAAAGAGAGGAATTGGACTCTCTGAACAAAATATATTCATCCTCAATCTAGCGGTTGCATTTTCAACCAAGAAGAATCAATTCCCTAACTGAAGAGATATGTTTATCATCCAAAGATATAATTTTCGAACGAAAAACTTCAATTTCTTTGGATTGGATGGTTCATATTCCAACCAAAGAAATTTGAGTTTTGAATCTAAATTGGATAAAATGAACCGGGTAAGACGGGCTCCTGGAAGAAAATTGTAACTTAATACAAAAGAAATCAAAACCCGACTCAACAGTTTCATTTTTAACCCAAAGAAATGTCAATAACCCATAGTGGCCTAGTGGTAATGTAGTATACTCCACCTCTTGGTGTAGAGGGGGGGGGGGATCAAATAATGACGGTAACTTTTTTTCAATGCTCCGTTTTATTCAATGCTGAATCCGACGTCGTTATTAATCGTAATTTGGACAAGAACTGCATCATAACGAAATGGCACCATATTCGAAATTTCAGGATAAAGGCTGAAGAAAATCAATCATGGGCAAGTGTAAAAAACTCTTTGAATAATACACCATATAAAATATAAATAATATGTAATGCACATGTTTCTTTTCGTACGATAATTAAAAAGTAAATACTTTTAGGTAGGAATTGTCATATAAACATTTGAAATAAAGCCTCTTCTCGCAACGAGCACATTTCATAAAAACAACTCCGTCGCAATCGCAGTTTTGACGAGTTGAAGTTATCGGAAAACAAACTTGATTAACATCTAAAAAAGGCTGTGGCTATTTCTCCCGTTTTCCGGGGTGGCAGCAAGCAGTAGTTTGTTGGGGACTTGGGGAAAGGGGATCATAGAACATTAGATAGTTTGTTCCAAAACTCTTAAATTTCATATTTAA